>APFE030578743.1:9928-33804 GCA_000404065.3 Pinus taeda
CAGCATGAAAGCCCTTCTTCACCTCATGAAAAGCTTAGATCACCCAACACTATGTGTTACACCAGGAAACCAACAGCACTTCCTCTACAAGATACAAGATTCCAGCCTCTGGATCTCTCTGATGAGGGATCCATATATAGATGATTGTAGGGGGGTGAGTTAGCTTCTGGGATTTTGATTAGTGTCCTCTCTTTGCTAGTTCTTGATTCCACTTGGAGATTGATAATCTCTTAGTCATCCTTGGTCGAAATCAAAGAGGCGAGTGTCAGAGGGGAAGTTTCTGGAAGATTCTATGATCTTCCACCTCGCAAACTATCTCTGCCATTTGTCCATTCTCGCCCATCGCACCCTACAGAGAGGCCATCTAGTATGCATCACACCCTTTACACAAGGAAGGTGATATGCATCGCACCCTCTACACTGGGCATTCAATATGGTCCAGTTTTGACCATTTCTAAGTAGTTTTCTGTGGAGAACGTCTGGGCGATGATGTAATCAGCTGGCCTTGCTCCTTTAGGTAGTGAAGAAACACTTTTAGGGAATTAGGAGCCCTCAGTTTATGGACCTTTATGATTGGGGTTGCAGTGCCCAAAAATGTCTATAACAGTTGCCCCCTAGAGCATGAGGTTGTTAATATTTTGATGTCGGGTGAAATGCTTTACCATGAGGATCTGAAGTTTTTTTTCGAGCTTGGAGGTGACCTGTAATAAGATACAATACAATACATTATCTTCATAATATTTTTCATGATCTAGCTGAGGCGGGCATTCCCATGCTCAGCTTTATAAATTCACTTTCATGTACATAGGACAGACAACCGTCTGTGTAGCAGACTGATGATTCGGATGGAGTCATCATCCTTCGATTTGGATGATCATATGTTGGCAATGATGCACATTTGATGTCTTTATATTCCTGAATATATCGCAGCCCAGATAGATGAAACTAGATCCGGGGTCTTCAAAACTCGTTCCATCTTCACTCGGAGTACAAGTCAATCCATGTGAAAAATGTTTTGGAGTCGAACATGGAAATACGTCACCTGATTACCAGCCAATGATGTAAGCTGTTAACAGGTGCAAGAGGAGTCACCAATAATGTCAATGATCCTCAAGGTACTATAGTACAATTCGCGTGATGTGAAAAAGGGACTTGGCATCGAACACCACGCAAAATCTTCTGGTCGAAGGTCATTGATGTAAACCTGTCGCCGAAAGTGAGAAACTTGCCATTGAGGCATGCAAGCTTCAAAGTACTGAAAGGGGTTGTTCCTAAGTCAACTTCTTGGATAATGAGCTGATGTCGACAAAAAGTGACCCATCATAGGATGGTCTTAATGAATCCCACATCTACGACACAGAATGGAGCAAATGATTTTGGAGGTGAAAACGATCTGATGATACAAGGTTCAGGGTGGCGGTCATGAAAGAATGGAGAATGAATGTATTACAGTGGATGAGACGTAGGTGAATTATCTGAGAAAATTCTCTTGAACATATTGGTGACTCTGACGATGGATTGGTAGCATTAACCCCAAAGATGGATGGTGTGATGGACCAATGGTGATATGACCAGTGAATGGAACAACCCAACCTGACTCGGATGCAAAGAGAAAGTGTCATGTTCAAGAGCGACTTGCTACCAATAAAGTTTCTTCAAGTTTTCTTCCCCATTTTCCCCAATCATTGCTGACCAGTACCTCTTTATTTTTGTCAAGCTTGAGGAGGACAGCATATGCTTGTTCTATAATTTGCCTTTCGGGCGAACTTGTCACTATGTTTTAACGAGCCTAGTGACAGTGAAACTCATTCTCATCGATTTGGACAGGTTTTTCGCTATTAGGTTTTAACGAGTTTAACGACAAAGATAACTCCAATGATTATTTTTTGTCATATAATCCCTTAAGTCCAAAAAGCGTAAAATAATATGAAAGGGATGAATTTTCGATAGTTTTAACGAGCTGAACAAGACAAGTGCTCAATCTTTTTGTGTAATAATCCCTCAAGTCCAAAAATATTAAAATATAGAGGAGGGATAGCACTTCCGATGAGTTTAACGAGTCGGAGAGGCTAATTGCTCGACAATATTTTCATATTTTATGAGTCAGTTGAAAAAATCTTAAAGGAGACTTATTTTCTGAGGAACGAGTGATGATTTCGGGTAGCGGCTGATTCCAGGTAAGGTTTGGAATTTTCCAATCACGGCGGTGTCACAAGGATGGCTAACAGAATCACTCTTCGTAGATGTTCCTCGAAAGGGGTAAACAATCAAATGGAGGCGAATGATATGCTAAAACAGAGTGGAGGTGATGATGAGAACATGACCAAGGCTCAAAAGCTAATGATAATGCATTCACAATGGCTATTTACCGAGGATCAGCTCATTTTTTAATGAGCTTAAACTCTGGGGGGAACATTTGCTCATTGCTTATGTTTATTTTTTAACGATCTTGAATTCCGCGTTAAAACTCCTCGTGATAATGGTCATTGATTCCTTGATTCACCGTTAGCATTTTGTTCTTTCAAATATTGTACTACCTATTCAATTGCTTCATCAAATTGATTAGAAATGAAAACATATGCTTGATAAATGAGTTAAGAACACTAATACTTTACTTGAATTACATGAATGGTAATTTAAAAGTGAATTTTACCTCTCATTTTACCATTTCATTTCAACATGGTTTGTTGGAGCTCTGGAGGTGCTTTTCCCCTCTGATTTTCACTAGTTGATTCCAGGAGATTCTGTGGACGATTCTTGAGGCCGTCTGGACTAGGTAGGAGCTAAACTTGTGCTCTTCAGTTGCATTCATTTCTTTTCGAATTCTGAGCATGTTTGCTTGCTTTTCTGAGCCTCTGGGGTTTGAACAATTCGCCCTGGCTCCATCGCACCCTTCCTTAATCGAAAGGTGCAATGCATACTGGCCTTATCACTAGCCAGTTAGTATGCATCACTCGCAGTTCACTACTGGGGTGCAGTGGGCGCAAGGAGGAAACTTTTTGTCCAACATTCTCATGGATTTTTTGCCTATTTTTTGCCAAATCAAGACCCTCACTCTTCTCTTGTTTGTTTTTCAGAGATTCATCACAGCAAAATGGTTGTTACATGGTGAGAATGTGAGCATGAAGAAGAGGAAATGGTTGCTTTACATGATCCGGGTACAGTAACTACATTGTGGAACTGTGGCTTGTTGAAGTTTTTTTGCATCTTTAGCATGAGGCAACAAATCAACTTGTTGCAATATTTCGTCAAAACCTGGGATCCTACCAACCAGGTGTTCCAGATCAAGGGAGAATCTATCCCCTTAACTGTCATGGACATCTATTTTTTGACCGGTTTATCGAGGCATGGTGCCCCTCTCTCATTATCGGGTCCCGGCCGCGGGGCTGAGTCTGTGAGGGAGTATATTCACTGGCACTGCAAAGAGGGATCTCAGCCGAGTATGGATGGCAAGATCAATATTTGAGATGTCACCGACCGGCCCTTGAGGACCATTCTGTTCACTTTTGCTAGATTGCCTGGTAGTGCGGCTCTTCACATAGCTAACAAGTCTTACATGTAGTATGCTTTGGAATGCCTTGAACTAAAGGTGTTCAACTAGTGTGATGCAATACTCTCTATGATGAAAGCACAACTAACCAAAGTGAAAGGTGGGAGATCCAAGAATTTCAGCTATGGTTCTATTTTGACCGCTTTCGCTTTGGAGAAGATCCCACTGATGCAACCACAGTACATCTCACTTGGTTTACCTCCACCGACTGAGCCACGGATGCAGAGATGGGTTGACCTTATGTCTCGACATGTTGGCCAACCTCATATTTCTTTCTCTGATACCTTCTTCGAGTGGTTTGATCGTCAAGAGATGGTGTACACCAAGTTTCCATATCCTGGCATGGACTTCTGAGGTGACTTGGATTTGGTGCTGCCGGTTGGTGAGCAGTGGGGTGCTATGGGTAAATTCTTTGACCATATTTCTATTTATTGTTTTTATAATGTTCTTATGTTTTCTTTGATCAAGACTATTCAAAGCTCATGTGCTCATGCAGATATCTGACCAGTTCGACCAGTAATATGTTAGAGAGAACCAGTTGCCACTCCGACAAGAGAGGCTGTGGGGAGGGCTATCCTCCGCGACCTTGATGTGGCTGAGACTCTTTCAGCATTACAGGATCAAGTCGAGGGTCTCATCCTTGGTATTCCAGATGTGAGGATCAACAAGCTACCTCTGTGGATGCAACGACATACTACTGGCGTGTCGAGTCAATGGACTAGGCTTTTACGCATGATCGCACAGGCAGTGACTTGTTATCACCAGCATCATTAGACTAGGGTGCCCCCTACCATTTTGAGTTTTGGGTCATCTGACCGATTTTGTCTTGATTATGGAACATTATGTGTAAACCATAAACAGTCATCATATATATATTTTTGATTTTCAGAGTTTTATTTCGGTTAAGCTACGTGATCTTGTTGCAGATATTGATGAAATGCTTCTTTTTATAAATGTCGCAAATGTCTATCTAATACATAATTTGTCAATGAGTCTATCAATGTGTTTAAATTTCTAGAAATATGCTGATATTGAATGAAATCGAACCGTCTTTCCAAAATTCTGACCCTTAGGAACATGCAATAGATGGCTGGATTTCGTACAGAATAAATACCCGTGAGCTGTAGAATGACGAGTTATGAGTCTAGCCTGACAACAAGTCAGCATACGCCATCTGTGATGGCATAAAAGAGGATTTCTATCAACACATTATATTCAATGATATTGTTTGTCGACCGACCAATACATACCCCTCTAAAACTCACTAACTCGCCGCTAGGATTGAAGATGGCCTAGGCCACAGAAGATAGGTTCCGCATACTACGACTCGCTCCGTCGGCATATCCAATGAATGATTATAGTAAGTTCAACATCTGAAAAAAATGAAAAAAGTGGATTACTGAACCAAAACAATTACCCTTAATGAAAAAAAAAATGTAACAATAGCACAGGGATTACTATGCAGAATTAAGCATAGTAACGCTTGAGGTACAACCCGTTGCAGGGTTGCGCCAGTGGAATCCCATCATAGTCCATAAAATTGTAGGCTCTTTTGCTAATACATGTTTAACAATATAGGGACCCATCCATAAAGATTTGAACTTCCCTGCTCCCCAACTTATCGGACTCCTGGTCATAAATTAAGACTAGGTCACCTTCTGAGAAGACACAAGGTTTGGCATTTTGTCGAACTATGCTTTGACTCATTTCTTATGGGCTTCGTTAGCCGAAGCTGCATCACCACGGGTTTCATCCAATTGTATTAGTTCCAAGAAATGAGCCTCTTCTTCTGAAGTTCTGGGGAGAAGGTCGACTGCGAGCTTGAGGGACGAGATTTCACACTGAACTGGTAAGATTGCTTCCAGACCGTACACTAGTTGAAAAGGTGTAAACCCAGTTTCATTTCTCAGCGATGTATGGTATGCCCACAACGCTGAGTACAAGATCAGGTGCCAACTCTGTTTATGGACTCCAATCATCCTTTGCAGCATGCGCTTTAGGACCTTGTTGATTGCCTCAACTTGTCCATTAGCTTGCGGATAGTACGGAGTAGAGCTGTCGTGGGACACTCCTAATTTGGTAGCCAATTCAACCATCATGTGATTGAAAAAATGTGATTCATGATCTGTGACTATGGCATGTGGAACACCGAATTTGGAGACTACGTGATTAAAAAAGAAAAGGGTAGCCATTTCGCCACTGTTGTTTAATGTAGGCATCTCCTCGGCCCATTTGGTAAAATAGTCTACTGCGACTATGATATACCCATGCCCCCCGACCAAGGTGGGGTTACATGTCATGAAATATATGCCCCATTTGGTGCATGACCCAACAACAACTACTGGTTGCAGTGGTGCGGGCGGTCTTCTGGTTTTGCTATCAAAGATTTGGCAAGCATGGCAACTTCTTACTACGCCTATGCAATCTTTGAACATTGCTGGCCAGAAGTATCCTGCTGACAAAATCTTTTGCACCTTAGCACAACCAGATGGATGCCCCCCACACATGCTTGAATGACAATCATTCAGGACTTTTTCGACCTCCTCATGCGTGAGGCACCTCCGTAGAACTGTATCGATACCACGATGGTGAAGGGTATCATCGACGATCACATAGTCTTTCGATTGGTATCGAATGTGTCGTTGTTCAGAGCGTGAGGTATTATTCCTATATGTTTGGGTTTGGAGATAGATGATTATATCTCTGTACCACAGATTGCTTGAAGATATCATAAACAAATTTTCATCCATGATTGCTTCTTCGGATGTTGCATCGTTGGACGACCATGGGAGATCGCATAGTAACTCCGCGAAGACCAGGGATTTCTTTGATTTGAATTTTTTGAATTCCAGATCAAACTCTTGTAAAATTGCTATCCATTTTGAATATTTCCCCCCCCAGCAACTGTTGCGACAATATATAAGTCATGGGGTTGCAATTTGATAAAATGGTAGTTTTTCTAAAGAGGACATAGTGTCGAAATCTCTGTATCGCTTGAACAGCTGCTAGGGCTATCTTTTCAACGTAGGATTATTTTATTTCCATATCATTTAAGTTTTGGCTTAAATAATATATAGGATGTTCAATTCCATTATCCTCTTGAACTAAAACCATCCCTATGGTTGTACCCGTTGCAGCCAGATATAGGTTAAAGTCTTTTTGATAATCAGGAGCATACATTAATGACACTTTTATTAGAGATTGCTTCAAAGCATTAAAGGATGCTTGTGCGACCTGATCCCAAATGAAGGGTACTTCTTTTTTCAATAGACGAGTATAACCTTTAGCAAGTTTAGCGTAATTTGGAATGAATCTCCTAAGAAAGTTCACCTTCCCTTGGAGTTTCTGAATCTGAAGCAAATTTGAAGGTGGAGGAAAATCAATGATTTCCTAAAACTTACATGGGTCGAGACGAATCTTGTCCTTTGAGGCCACAAAGCCAAGTAAATGACCAGAACTGACACAAAACACACATTTGTGTGGGTTGAGTCATATCTTCTTGTGTCGGCAACGTAGAAAAATCGCCCTCAAATGCTGCGGATGATTTGTCTACTTTTGCGAATGAGCTGGAAGATCACCAAGATATGGTTGAACGATGTTCTTGATGTCATGGAAAGATATTTCATTGCTCTTTGAATCGTTTCCCCTGCATTCTTTAAACCGAAGGGTAGCTTGCGATATGCAAATGTGCCCCACGAACAAATAAATGGAGTCTTTGATTGGTCGTGTGGGCAGATATTTATTTTATTATACCCGGAAAATCCATCCATAAATGAAAAGATTTCACATCCTGTGCATTCATCAATTATATGGTCAATAAAGGGCGTAGGGCAGTTGTCTTTCGGAAAAGCTTGATTTACATTCCTATAATCGACGCACACTCTAATCATTCCTTGTTTCTTCATCATAGGAACAATATTCGATACCCAATTAGTCAGAGGAACCAGGTAAATAAAACCAGCATGGAGGAGTTTTTCAACTTCTGCCTTGATGGCAACGACTTTCTTGGGGTGCACCTGCGGTAGTCGTTGTCGTACTGATTTGACATCTAGATACATCTTAATTTCATGTTCAACTATGGTTGAGTCAATGCCTAGCATTTCATCATATGACCAAGAAAAGTCATCTCTAAATTCGCTAAAGAGAGCGCTATATACTTCCAGTTCTGAAGAAGAACAAGATTTGCCAACATGAATATTCTCTACAACATCTGTTTTGGTCAAGATATTTATGGTGATAGTCTCTTCAATATTGGATAGGTTTCACTCGGAATCCACCGTATTTACAGTATTCGACAGAAAGTCAAAAACTGAGGGATAGCCTAGGTCACTGGAATTATGTTCTTTCCAATTCAGAAGATGGGAACGATGGTGGTAATCTTCCCATGGTGCCCCATCAATCATCATTGATTGAATGATTCCTTCGTCTGTAGAATGTACTTGTGACCAAGGATCTGAAGGGGTGCCATATTCCTTAGACCTATCTATCCAAACGCTTCATGAGCGTCGATTCAGGTTTGCCTCCCATACCGAAAACATTGATTGCTATAATATTTCCATTGGGCTTAGAGGCAATACCTGCAGATGATCCATATTAATATCATTTTCTGACATCTTTTGAATGGAAGATATCATATTGCAGGTTCCCACTTTAGCCACTTCTGCCAAATTGGTTGGAGGTAGTAAGGTAAAAGTTCCCGTTAATGTGGGGTATTTTAGTAGGCCTACTCCAATATTTTGAAGCGAATTAGGGCCTCCATGGATGATAAGAATGCTTCCCGTAACTTGTGAACTATTGGGGAGAAAATTTTGTTGGTCGATTATTGTGATTCCTCCTTGGAGAGGAAATGCAATCTTCCTAAAGTAGGTTGACACAACGGTAGCCATGGGATATATCCAGGGCATTCCCAGTAGGATGTTGTAATCGACGTTTCCATCGATAACTTCAACATCAATTTCTATTGTTTTTCCCCCTAGTTCAACTTGCAAGTTACTTAATATCCCATATGGGGTGTATGTTCGTCCATCAAATGCTTTTAATGTCATTGATGATCGCGACAAGGTTGGAAACCCTAAATTTTTCCAGCAACTCATCGACATAATACATGTGGATGCCCCCTCATCAATAATTGTTCTATGAACAATTTTGTTGAGGGCTTTCACTTGAATGAGGAAAGCTAGTTGAGCTAGTAGCTGAGGGTCGCATCCTTTGTTATTAAAGGACACAACATTGGAATCCATTGGGTCAATCCCACCTATTGCTGATAATAAAGCCTGCTTTTGGGATGGGCAATTTTGTAGTACCTCAAGTGTCAACATTGTGGAGGGCGATTGAGCTAGATCCTCCACTATATTATAGTGCTGTGCTGCTCTGGCATGAGGATTAAATGTCGATTTGTGTACTACTCCCTTTGGTGGTTTTATTGTTAATTCAGGAATGATGGGTGGCACAACTTCGATTGAAGTTGTTTTCGAACTACTAGGTTCACCCTTATCCTTGTTGTTTGACATCTGTGGATTCCCGTAATCTTTATTCCTTGTCAATATGAGAGCATCATTCAGTTGCTTTGAAACCGGCAACATTAGCACATGGGACGAGGAAGCATTTCGCTAGCAACCAGATTTGTTCCTGGGTTTGGGAACGGATCAGTCAATACAGCCAAGGTTTTTGAACTCTTGAATAATTTTCTAAGTTCAGCTTTATATGGACACTCTCTAGTCCAATGATCCTCATCACATATTAGGCATGGACTTCTTGATTTATTATCCCCAGAAGGGTTTGCAGAAATTTTTTTAGGAGATGACTCCTCCTGGTTCTTCTTCTTCCCTTTCTTTTTCTTCTTGCCTCCTAGTTGCTTGGGTTATTTTCCTTTGTCTATGGACACAACATTTACTTTAGAGGCTAGAAGTTCTTCATTTATGTTTTGACTTGAAATCGTGTGGGCCTTTCTCGACGTAGCCTTTACGATTTTAGTGCTTGTCATACCTATCACACCATCGCTGGCATGAGAATCTTTGTTTAATTTAGGAGGGGGAGGAATGGAAAATTCCGGTCTAGGAGCATCGGGAATTTTATCGTAGAGTGTGCCAGACTGAGTATAGATCAAGTCTAGATATTGTGAACGAGCAATGACTTGCTCTTCAGTGACGACTCCTCCCTTTGCCACATCTTCTATAATAGAAGGTAATAAGGAATTAATAAACCATTCATCCAATAGCTAATCAGGAACATATGTTTTTACCATTCTACGACGACGCCGCCACTCATGAATATGATTGGATATGTAAGTGGCCATCATTTGGTTGAAATTGGTAATCAACTCAGTTCCTGTTTCGTACCCTATGGGTAACTGAAAATGGGTTAAAAAGGTTGTGGCTAGGGTACTGAAGTTATCAAACGAAGCTCTAGGCAATTCGATATACCATTTTGCTACCGGACCAGTTAACGTTCGTTGAAGGAGGCGAAGACTAATCGAATCATCATTGAGGGTGTTGGATGAACACTACAGATGAAAGGTCATCACATGATTCGACGAGTCTTCACCTGGATTTCCATTAAATTTAGGAATATCAGATGGAAGTTTATGCAGAATCGTCGGCCACCAAGGGGCGTAGGCAATAGGATCGTTCGTTAGTCGATTAGATCTGGTAACTCTAAAGTTGCCACAAAAGGCAACTGTTGATTCAGGCTTGACTGAGCATACCCAGGATAAAATGGAATTTCCTGGCCGATTGGTCTTTGTGTGACAGCATAATGCATTTGAGGTTGGTAACTTTCATAAGGTTTGTTATCACCTAAATCTGCCTTAGGCTGAAAGAAGGCAAAATTCAGGGTAACCACAAACCACACTCAGTCTGGTAGCTAGCCCTACTAGAACAGGAGAGGGCTCTCTCTGAGTCACACTCAGTGAATAGATAAATGAAATGGCCAGAGATGACTTACAGTGAACTATTTATCTTAGGCTAGTAAGTGAATACCGATACAAGAAATGATTTTTATGAATGACTGTGTTTCTGGGATGATATGGGACCAATGGACCTCAATGAACAGAGAACTTAACACAAAGGCACGAATTATTTCATGAGGCAAGGTAGGAGGAAAGCCTAGAAATTTAGCTTAAGATAGTGTGGAATGGACAGATTGATTAAGAGGGTGAAAAGGGCATGGACAACATGAATCCTTTTCAACAGGAGAATGAACACTGAACATGAAATTTTCCCACAGGAAGAGAAATAAAATTGAATTCTACCCTAGCTAACTTAGAAAATTTCAATGGAAATGAATATGAAATGAACTATGAAACATAACAAGATACATATGAAACATAAGAGACACATTGGCTACACTCACAACCACATGAATCTCATGAAACAGAGCCACTACCTTTCATTGATCCTCTGTAAAAATATACAATGCAGAAACAAAGTTTCTTTCCCACAGCCTCCCAGAAGTTACAAGCCAACCAACCCTTTGTAAATAGTTTGCATACAATATATAGAATGTGCCATGAAGAGATAGAATGCCCAAGGGTTGCGGAGTTACTCGAATCATCACAAAATGAAGGTGGAGAGCCAAACATCAGCTACAGGTGCAGCGCCACAAACATGACAAATGGCTTGGGTGGCCCTTTGCCTTCCTTTGCCACTTGGATAACTGCCCATCTGGAGTGAAAATACTTCTAAAGCTACCTTAGGTGCCGAAAAAATGAAGTGCATATGAGGGGGCCCACTTATAAAAAGTCGGGAAGTGAAATTTCGTGAAACAGAGGCATTTTGGGCCTTTTTTCCTATATGCGTCGTGCCCTTTTTTGTATACGTCGCGCCAATTTGAGGCCAATTTTGAGGCACTTGCAGGAGTCTAAAACGTTCCCAAGTGTGCTCGTTGGAAATCATGTCCTGTCTACTTTCGAACCCATGTGGTATTTTTGAATTTGGAACTCATTTGCCCCTCCAAATCTTCATTCTCCGAAGACTGCTACCTGTGTGTCAAAATAGGGGCAGTGAGGCCATTTTTCGAGTGTTTTTGACCTCCTGGAGACTCAAGTCATGCCCAAATTTCTTGCCCGAGTGCCAGTAGTCATGATTTTGCATGCTGAATCCAAAAATGCAAACCCTTAATCATTTGGAGCTCCCAATCCTACCGGTGCGACGCGTATAGAGAAAAAACCTGTGTTGGTGCCAAAAAATTTCCATGCGACTGAAATTTCCCAAATTCCTTGAAATTTGGGCTGGAGGTTCTCTAAGAGGTGCTATGTTGGGCCATAGAAGTGTCAGCCAAGATTCAAAGCTGATCTTGCTCTTTTGCCTCTTTTGTTTCTCTGTCAAGCTCCTTATTAGGGCCTTTGCACTCATGTCCTATGCCCTGTAATGACAATCCATCCTACTGAATATGGTTTTGTCCCTATTTTCCTTCTCCAAAAGTCTCTCCAAGTGTAGATTGACCTGATCTAACCAAGACTCACGGTCGTTGTTGATCTTTTTCTCCAAGGTAGTGAGCTCGATCCTCCTCTGCTGGGCATCTTGTCGATTTTCACGGATGCTTTGCAGCGCCATGATCGTCTGCTAGTCCTCAAGCTGTTTGTTTCTCTGCTCTAGATACTTGATGACCCATCTAGCCCTCTCCATATTGAGTATCAAGTCTTGGATCTCCGAGTCTTGCTCCTGAATGGTCATCCTAAGTTTGGCATTTTCTGCCTCTGCCTCATCATCCTGAATGAGGATGACATCAGTCTCCTATACACCTGAGGGCCCCTCATCATTCACGGGCTTCTTTCCCTTGTCCAATAACTATGTAGTCGATGCCAGAAGTGAGGCCCCTTCCACTCTGGGTGGAGATAACATTCGCTTTGCTACTGCAAACAAGTGCCTACTGCCTCTCTGATATGTAATGAAAACTAGCATGGTAGTGGTCTCATGATGCTCATGCTGATAAGAAGGACCACCCAACTCCTGCTCTAGCTCTGATAGTACCTATGATGTGCTGAAGGAGTCATGGGAGATGAATTCATCCCAAGCAATTCCCTGCAATCCCAACTGATGGTCTACCAAATTCCGGATAATAGCAAAGTGATACACATTGTTAAGCTGTTGCTGAGGGATCTTATGCAGCATGGAGGTGTTCATCCTCTCTATATTCTTGCATATGAAAAATGGGAGGTTCATCATCCTCGCCTTGGTAAAGTGCATGAGCAAGAAGATGTGATAGGCATACATTCAATAGAACCTCCCCTCACAGCTGAAGTATTTCATGATCAATCTCATGAGTGGAGCATACTCATCTTTCAAGTATCTGAACGGAAAAACTCTTGTGAGCTCATTCAAGAATCCAGCTTTGATGTAAGGCTCATAGTGTTGCCTTTCCACCTTCTTCTTCTTATGCCACTGCTCTCCAACATTTGGTATACCTGTTGCCACTGATATTGCTTTGGGTGTCAATGTGAAAGTGACCCTGGCCAAGGTAGACTGACCTCCATGTAGATGAAGCACAAACAAATGGGCCAACTCATGATGGACTCTGACATTTGCCACCCTTTGACAAAATTCAAAACATGATAGGTGTTGGAAGCATGACATGGCAAGAGGGCATGCTTGTAACTCGGTGAGGGTAGTGGGTTCATCCGTGACATTTTTTCCACTCTTGTGGTGTCTCCTGGGAGCCTGCTCTTCTGAGGATGAGTCACTCTATGTCTCCATCTCATACTCAGATGAATGTTGTGATGTCATGACTGCAATGTGGACTGTGACTAGGCTGCCCTTTTGATGATGGTGTGAGGCTGGGTGTCTTTGTAATATCTGTTACCAAGGGGAACAATGAAACATGGATTGTTAGGAAGGGAGTGATGAAATGGGGATAGGGTTTGGGGTTTTGTGTTGACCAAATAGTGGAGGGATAGGGGAGAAGGTTTGGTAGTAGTTTAGGGTAGGGATTTTAGGAAAAATGAGAGAGGGAGGATGGGAAAAGTGATGGGTGAGGGGAAAAAGTGAGTGGAGTGAAACCTTGGCACTTAACAAGACATTTAAACAACCCTAGCCATCAATTTCTTGGCGATTTCTTATGGTCGATTTTATACATTTTGGTGGCATTGAAATATCTCTATAAACACCCTATCATTGAAAAAATTTGATGAGCAACTGATTTTAAAGAGCCTACCTCTCAATTTTATAGGCTTCACCAAAATTTGGGAGCGTTTGGGCACTTGTTTAGGTCCCTGTCTGTATGTGCCACCCGCAAAGCCCAGTGTGCCGCGCCTTGGGTATGTGTCGCGCCCTTAGGAAATTTTCACTATGGGCAAGCTGCGTGTGCACCACGCCCTCTGTGTGCACCACGCTCCTGGGTATATGCGCCGCGCCCTCGAAAGCCGCCTCCAACTCACTCAATCACTCACCAATGCACACTCACACCTTTCCAACACTTCTCCAATGATTGTAATAGCACAGTACCTTTTTTTTGAAAAACTTTGTATATATAGCCTTGGAAGAGATGGGTTTAATTTTTTCCTCTTCAAAAACCCATTTTTCTAATGTTTGAGTTTTGCACTTTTGCACTGACTTTAGAACACACTGACTTTCACTTTCCCTTTGAAATTTTAGCTCAAATGATGAAATTTTTGGCAGTCTTTGTAGGGATTACATGACAAGACATTTGGCCACGGAAACCATGACTGCATCTAAAAAAACCAACTGGTGACTTTTTTGAAAATTTTGTCATAAATGACACTGTTTGACTTTTCTTCAAAACAGAGTTTTGAAGAAGAGTCGGAGTCTATCCGCATGATGATGAAGCTCTCTAAACCATAACTGTGTAAGGGCCTCACTCTGGCCTGCATGGCTTTACTGGACATGTTCAAAGACCAAATTGATGAATTCCTAGACCTAGACCTTGAAATGACCTTTGTCCTTTAACGGACTAGACCTTGACTGTCATGGGCTTTGATGATGAATGACAAAAGACCTGAGCCAGTAGGAGCCAGACATGAGAGGGAATGACTATCATCACCTTCTCCATCAGATTATGGCATGCCCCTAGTGGAATGCAACTGGGAGAATGGAGCGGGGCACTTAAACATGAAATGCATAAAGAGTTTTGACTCTGACGGAGGACTAACCAGACCGACTCTAACATTGGCTCCAATGGGGGATGGTAGCTCCTTGGAGGTGCCAAGAACAACAAATCTCTAGAAGAGCTAGACAATGCCTTCGTCCATTGGGCTATGGAGTCATGATTTTGATAAATAATACAGGACTCTGACTCATTTATGAAACTGAAATGACAAAAAAAAAAAAAAAAAAAAACTGACTCAAACTTGACATTGAAATGACTTAAATACTAGCTTGAGCAACTCGAACAAAACTGAAATAAAATGGTATTTACAGTGATAGTGGAAGCAGCGTTGATAACTTATAAATGGTACCGCTTGAGCAGTCGACCATTGATCAGCCCTCCTGAACACTCTTCTCCGTTTATTTCCTTCGGAAGAACAACATTCTGCCCCCGATATGCTGCAATCTTGAAAGGACCTTTCCAGAGGTTCTTGAACTTACCGTGCTTTCCTTTCTCCTCATTCCTTGCATCCCACTTCAGCACTACATCATCCACCTGAAATTTATCCACCTTTTCCTTGTTGTCATAATTTTTCTTGATTTTTTCCTGCAATTTGGATGTGTTCTTGAAAACTTCTTCTTTGGTCTACTGCAAGTGGACCATTTGATTCAACCGTCTCTGCATGGGATCTTCTTCATTGTCGGCCTCCTGAAGAAGTTTGACAACCGGGGCAGTGAGAGAGGAAGGAAATACTGTATCAACTCCATAAACAAGCTCAAACGGTGACATGCCTATGGATTTCTTCTGGCTGACCCGATCTGCCCAAAGCACATTTACCAACCTCTTATGCCAGCTCTTCTTGTTTATTTCCAGCAGCTTCTTGATTATTTTGACCAATGATTTGTTTGAATATTTTGCCAATCCATTGCCTTGCAGATGATAGGTAGTTGAATGACCCAAAATGATGTGATATTTCTGACAAAACTCTACCATCCTCTTTGATTTGAAAGTTGTTGCGTTATCAGTGATTAGCTTATTCAGACAACCAAAGCGAGATAAGATGTTATTTTTGAGGAAAGAAATGATTACCGCATCTGTAGCTTGTCTGGTGGGAATCACCTCAATCCATTTTGTGAAGTCATTTGTGGCTGTGAGGATCCATCTATGCTGTCCAAAAGAGGAGGGATGAATTTCGCCAATGAAATCCAACTCCCATTGCTGAAAAGGGGCACTCACCTCTATGGGCTTCAGTGGTAGAGGTTGTAACTTCCACTTTGCTTCGAAAATCTGACACTTATGACAACGCTTGACCATATTATATACATCAGCAAACAATGTCGGCCAATAGTACCCTGCTCTCAAAATTTTGTTTGCTGTTGACTTCCAAAAAAGGTGACCTCCATAGTCTCCTTGGTGGCAGTCTTCCATGACTTGCTTTGCTTCCTTTTCCACCAAACAATTTAACAAAACGCCACCGGGATCTTTCCAATACAGTGCTGAATTAAGAATACAAAACTTGGCAGATTTCAACTTGAGTCTTCTCGCTTTGTTTCTAGTCATGTCAGGCAGAGGTGACAATTTTTTTAGCACATATATGATATCAGAATACCATGGAGAAAGAACAAACATTTCAGATACCTGAACTGGCGATTCTTCATCGTTCTCATCAGACATAGCAGCGATCAGATTTATCTCCAAAGCATGCAAGCTTGATTCAGCCATTAGCTTCTCCAATCCCTGTCCTTTCACCAGTTTTGTGGGCTTTATTTCTACGTCATATTACAGCAAGGCTACAATCCACTTGCCTCTTCTGCCTTCCGGATTGACCTGCACTAAAACATCTTTTACAGCAGCATTGGGAACATAGGCCAGAACATGAGAATGTAGAATATACACCCGAAAATCTTTCAATGCCTTCACAAGTGCAAGGGCTTGCTTCTAAATGATGTTATACTTTAAAGCTGCATCTCTTATAGCTCTACTGAAAAATGCAATGGGTCTTTCATGATCATCTCTCTTCTGCAATAATACCGCTACCATAGTATGCTTCGAAGCAAATGAAAACAATATGAAATCCTAAGTGTAGTCCAGGCTAACTAGAACTAGTGCTGAGGAAAGAGCCAATTTGACCAAATTGAAAGATTTTATAGCCTCTTCCATCCATTTCCCTTGGCTGTCCTTCTTAAGCATGTTTGTCATCTCTCTTAGATGCTCATTGAGATTGGGTACAAAGCAGCGGAGGAAGTTCATCTTGCCATTGAACGATTGTATCTCCTTTTTATTCTGGGGCAGATCTATTTTCTAAATTGCTTGCACACGTGCCGGGTCAATACGAATTCCATCCTTTGAGATAATGTGCCCGAGTAGTTTGCCTTCTTCCATGGCGAACAAGCTCTTCTTTGGATTCAGCGACAAGACATATTTTCTGCACTTTAGGAAAATGATTTTAATATGGTACATGTGTTCTTCATCAGATTTAGAAAACACTGTCAAATTGTCCAAATGCACCACCAAAAATACATCCTTCTCGTTTGCAAAAGCCAAGTCCATAGCACGCTGAAATGTGGCATCCGCATTCTTCAAACCGAAAGACATTTTTGTGTAATGAAAGGTTCCCCATGGAGTGGTGAACGTTGTCTTGTCTCGATCATCCTCATGGATAGAAACCTGGTTATAACCAGAATAACCATCAAGCAGTGACATATGGGATGCTCTCACTAATTGCTGAAGTATATGGTCCATTTTGGGCAGTGGATAGTTGTCCTTCAATGAGACTTTGTTGAGATATCTGAAATCAATCCATAAGCGAATCTCACGTGTCTTCTTCCTTATGGATACCAAGTTGGAGATCCAATCTGAAAATCTGATTGGCACAATGATCCCTGATTTGTACAACCTATTGATCTCCTTTTCAATAGATGGCAGCAACTTTGGATTTAGCCTTCTCAACTTCTGTCTGAATGGTTTTTTATTGGGCTTGATGGGTATAGTGTGCTAAATTATATTGGTGTCATATGTCTTTAAGTCGGAATAGTCCCAAGCAAACACATCTGCAAATGAAGACATCAAACTGATATATTTGTCCTTGATCTTTGGTAGCAATGCTTTGGACAATTTTACCAATTTAGGATTTGCAGCTGTCCCGATATTGACCTCTTCCACACCCTTCTCTGTTGGCCGCAATGTTGTCTTTCGGGCTACATCATCTTGATCAAAGAGTTCTTCTAGAGGTATCAATCCTTTGGGAATATTGTTATTCTTCGGCTGCAACACGTCCATTTCATTGATCTACATTTCATCTGTACCATTGCCTTTTCCATCGTCATTCTCTTCATCAATTGAGGTCTCTTTAAACTTGCCTTTGTTTTTCAGAAAATCATCAATCTCCTCATCATCTTGGAACACTTGCCAATATCTTTGATTATCTGGAATGGTTGGACGATGCTTGACATGAATTTCGAATTTGTTACTAGAGTTCATTGGGATCTTCAAACTACTCGCTGCCTTAGCAAGAGCATCAACAATACTATTTTGTATACGAGGCACACATGTCAAGGTGTATTCTGAAAATAATTTAAAAATGTCTAGGACTGCATTACGGTAGGCCCACATCCTAGGATGCTTTGCTTGATATTCGCCTCTGACCTACTTGATAACCAATTCGGAGTCGCCATATACTGAAATTCTCTTAGCCTTCAGCTTTCTTAGAATCTTTATGCCAGCAATCAGAGCTTCATACTCAGCTTCATTATTTGAACATTCAGAAGCCAACTTGTAAGAGCATACCTGTACATTACTAGGGACCTTATTTGGGGCGGAGAAAGGATTGCGTACCCAAATTCCAATTCCAATGCCATCATTTCCCATTGCTCCATCGAAATCCATGGTCCACAAACCTTCTTCCTCCTCTTGCAAGTGCTGGAAATCTGTTTGTTGTGCCTTGTCAACTTGTTGTCCATTGCTTTCACTTGATTGCCCAATGGTGTTCTGTTGTTCTTGTTCTTCTTTCTTCAAAACTTCTCTGAAATCTTCTGTTATTTCCGGAATATCACCTGCTTCTACCAACTGACTATCTATATCATTTAAACTATCTGAATACAAAACAAATGACTCTAAATCTGTATGTACATAGTTAATAGGATGATTTATTGGTTTCTCCTTGCTTGGGATCATGTACTTCATTTTTGGTTCCTGATATAATTTCCTCATTTGTCCAAATACTGGAATCATTGCATAGGAGAAATCTAGTTGTAGTGTCCCTTTTAGTTTCGCTACCCAAGACCTGGAAAGAAGCATGTCGAACCTTGGAGGAATGTCTCCTACCACAACATCCATCAAAACATTCTTCATTGGGAGCTGATCCAAACTCACAACCAAGTCTTTGATGAGACCTATACATCTTACTCTGCCGGAATCAAATGAATACAGATCATGATATTGTTGGGTGATGTCTAGACCAAGCTTATCCATGATTGCCTTGGGCATGAGATTGTGAGAAGCTCCAGAATCGAACATGGCATTATGTAACACAAAATCATGCAACCTTAAACTGATGTAAAAAGGTGGCACATCACTATCAGGAGACTCACCATTTGATGCTGGCCCAAAAATAATTGCAGGTTGATCATCTTCAACATTCACCATGTCAGACATTGGGTCCAAATTCAACATTTTAGATACTTGTCCTTTATAGCTGTTGTTCTTCAATATTTCAGTCAAAGGGATGGATATCTTTAATTTAGAAATCTCATTCTCCAAATTGAAAGCAGGAGTCCTTTCTACCTCTTTGACTGGGATTTCTTTCCTCTCCCTTTCTTTCGATGTAACTTGCTGATGTGATGGTTCTGCTGAGGTTGATTTGGTACTCTTCGTTTCAACCACCTCCTTTCCTTTCCTTTGTGTAACTGCTGAATCATTCTTTGATGCTTCAACATACTTCAATTTCTAAATGGGTCTGACTGGCACATCTATGTTTCTAAGTGAATATTGCTACTATTGGGTGAACAAAGCATTCATGTAGCCTCTTTGGTATTCATCTGATTGCTCCTCCAAGCCGGTGTCGCTTGCTAGAATGAAATCTCCATCTTTGTGTGCAGCTGAATTCTCTGCATACTCCTCCTCTTCAGTGAGATAAGTAGGCAAATCATCAGGAGTAAAGAGATGATTTTCTTCGCCTATTACATTCCCATCTTCATCTGATTCCGATCCATGCAAAAAAATTTGTTGCAAAGGTGTCTGTACTGGTTGTTGTGTAATTGGCTCTTGAGCTCCCTGATCTCTCTGTCTTATTCTATACTGTGGTTGTTGTTGGCCATGGAACTTAGGATTTCTAACTTGTTGCTCCGGTTTGTCAAGTTTCACTCTTTCAAGTATCTACTCTACCTTCCGAAGTAGCTGATCTACTGAGGAAGATTCTTCCTTTGCAGTGACCTTCTTTTCTTCCTTTGCTCTAGCTCTCTTGGTCAACAGATTTGCTTCAACGCTAACCGCTATCTTCTGCATGTCTTCCATTGTGGCTGATTCTCTTTCGCTAAACTGATAAGCCATGTCAGCGTCAAAACCATCCGAGAACTTCAACATGGCTAGTCCCACAGGTGGCCTTAGATTATCTCGAATCTGATTATAAACTCTATTGAATCTAGTGTAATAATCTTGGACCGACTCACCAACATTTCTTTTGATTTGTTCATATTCAGCCAGAATTTGAAGAGGATTCTTCTTCACTTTCCAGCGGTTCAAAAATTTTCTTTGTAAGTCAGCCAAGGTAGCGATATGAGTAGCCGGCAAACCTTTGAACCATTTCCTCACCTCTTCTGCAAAGGTCTGTACAAAAAGTCTCATTGCCACATTCTCCGCATCTATCTCATGTAGTTCATAGAAATCTGCCATTCTGTCCACATGTTGCTGAGTAGTAATGCCATTAGGAGTGCCATCAAAAAATGGGATTTTGCTTTGGTAATCAGCGGGCATATCATCTAAAACTTGAGGCAAAACGAGAGGTCCAAAACGGGCAGCCATCACTCTTAGTGGATTCGTCGTCGGAGGTGTTGGTGGAGTGTGCACAATTTTTAAGGGACTAGCAATTGGAGTTTGAAGCTAAGCTACTATGTAGTTATCAATATATTGGTTAGCCCTTTCCATCTCCAAGTCTACAAGAAACTGTGGATTGTGGACAGTAGAGTCAATCGCTCTTTCAGACTTGGTTTCGAACAATGATAATTCAAACTGCTCATCAAACTCTAGCTCTTCAATATACACAAAAATGTCCGGGCATGAATGGGATTTGAGCACGGGCGATATAGAGCTTTCTTGACGGCGAATTCTTGAAATCAAATTGGGATTTTCGTAGATGTGCGGAGGTTCGGGATCTACATTAGCTCTGGTGTATCTTCGAGAAGCCAGCATGCTATTGGAAAAATCAAAGGACACAACCAACTTTACTCAGCCTATCAAATCTTAAACTTATCATCCAGAAGCTTAGAATTATTAAGAAGCAAGGGAATTGATTTGTTCCCCAGTATGGTCGCTACTATGTTATCACCTAAATCCACCTTAGGCTGAAAGAAGGAAAAATTCAGGGTAACCACAAACCACGCTCAGTCTGGTAGCTAGCCCTACCAGAACAGGAGAGGGCTCTCTCCGAGTCGCACTTAGTGAATAGATAAACGAAATGATCTGAGATGACTCACAGTAAAATATTGATCTTAGGCTAGTAAGAGAATATGGATACAAGAAGCAATTTTTTATGAATGACTGAGTTTCTGGGATGGTATGGGACCAACGGACAGCAATGAGCAGAGGATGAAATACAAAGGCACAGATTACTTCGTGAGGCAAGACAGGTGGAAAGTCTAGCAATTTAGTTTGAGATAGCGCAGAATGGAGAGATTGCTTAGGAGGGTGAAAAGGGCATAAGTACATGAATCCTTTTCAACAGAAGAAAGAACACTGAACATGAAATTTTCCCACAGGCAGAGCAATAAAAATGATTTCTACCTTATCTAACTTAGAAAATTTCACTGGAAATGAATATGAAATGAACTGTGAAACATAACGAAATACATATGAAACATAAGATACACATTTGCTACACTCACAACCACATGAATCTCATGAAACACAGCCGCTGCCTTTCATTAATCCTCTGTCACAATATACAATGAAGAAACGGAGTTTCTTTCCCACAGTCTCCCAGAAATTACAAGCCAACCAACCCTTTGCAAATAATTTGCCTACAATAAATAGAACATGCCATGAGGAGATATAACGACCAAGGGTTGGGGAGTTTCTCAAATCATTACAAAATGGAGATGGAAAGCCAACCATTAGCTACAGGTGGAGCGTTACAAACATGACAAATGGCTTGGGTGACTGTTTGCCTTCCTTTGCCACTTGGAAAGAAGCCAATCTGGAATGAAAATAATTTAAACTTTGCCTTATGTGCCGAAAAAGTGAAGTGTAGATGAGCGGGCCCACTTGGAGAAAGTCGCGAATCGAAATTTCGCGAAATGGAGGTGAATTTGGCCTTTTTCTCTATATGCGCCGCGCCACTTTGGAGGCTGTTTTGAGGCACTTTCAGGAGTTCAAAATGTGCCCAAGTGTGCTTGTTGGAGAGCCTGGCCTGTCTACTTTCCAACTCAAGTGGAATTTCTGAATTTGGTGCTCATTTTCCCCTCCAAATCTTCATTCTCCTAAGACTGCTTCCTATGTGTCAAAATAGGGGTAGAGAGGTCATTTTTTGGCCTCCTGGAGACTCAAATCATGCCCAAATTTCTTGTCCAAGCACCAGTAGTCGTGATTTTGCATGCTGAATCCAAAAATGCAAGCCATTTCCAATTTGGAGCTCCCAATCCTAAGCGCCGCGCTAGTGGCGCGGCGCAGAGGGAGAAAAAACCTGTGTTGTGACCAAAAAATTACCATGTGACCAAAATTGCCCCAAATTTCTTGAAATTTGGGCTGGAGGTTCTCTAAGGGGCACTATGCTGGGCCACAGAGGCTTCAGCCAAGATTCGAAGCCGATCTTGCTCTTTTTGCCTCTTTTGCCTCTTTGTTGCTTTGCTCAATTTTGCCTTCAAGCTCCTTATCCGAGCCTTTGCACTCATGTTCCGTGCCCTGCAATGATAAACCATCCGCCTCAGTGTGGTTTTGTCTCTGTCGGCCTTCTCCAGCAGTCTCTCAAGGTGGATGTTGATATGCTCGAGCCAAGACTCATGGTCATTGTTAATCTCTTGCTCCAAGGTAGTGAGCTCGATCCTCCTTTGCTGGGCAGCTTGTCTATTCTCACGGATGCTTTGTAGCTCCATGATCTCATGCTGGTCCTCAAGTTGTTTGTTCCTCTGCTCCAAATACCTGATGATCCATTTGGCCCTCTCCAAATTGAGTGACAAGTCTTGGATCTCTGTGTTCTGCTCCTGGATGGTCATCCTAAGTTTGGCACTCTCCACATCTGCATCATCATCCTGAATGAGGATGAAGTCGGCCTCTTATTCACCTGATGGCCCCTTGTCATGCATGGGCCTCTTGCCCTTGTCCTGTACCTGTGTAGTCGATGCCAGAAGCGAGGCCCCTTCCACCCCGGGTGGAGATAACACTCGCTTTGTTGCTGCAAATAAGTGCCTACTGCCTCTCTGATATGTAACGAATATTGGCATAGTAGTGGTCTCATGGTGCTCATACTGATGAGAAGGACCACCTATCTCATGCTATGCCTCTGATAATACCTGTGAAGTGCTGAAGATGTCACGGGAGATGAAGTCCTCCCAAGCAATGCCCTGCAATCCCAACTGATGATCCACCAAAATCCAGATAAGAGCAAAGTGATAAACACTATTAAGTTGCTGCTAAGTGGTCTTATGCTGCATGAAGGTGTTCATCCTCTCTATGTTCCTACAAATGAAAAATGGGAGGTTCATTATTCGCACCCTGGTAAATTGCATGAGCAACCTAATGTGATAGTCATATAGACGAGAGAACATCCCCTCACAACTGAAGTACTTCATGATCAATTTCATGAGTGGAGCATATTCATCTTTCAAATATATGAATGGAAAGACTCTGGTGAGCTACCTCAAGAATATGGCCTTAATGTAAGGCTCACAGTGTTGTATATCCACCTTCTTTTTCTTGTGCCAATGTTCTCCAACATTCGGTATGCCTGTTGCAACTGAGATAGTTTCAGGTGTCAATGTGAAGGTGACCTCAGCCAAGATAGACTGACCTCCATGTAGGTGAAGCACAAAAAGACGGGCCAACTCATGATGAACTCTAACATTAGCCACCCTTTGAC
>APFE030578743.1:36505-56662 GCA_000404065.3 Pinus taeda
TCGAGGTGACCTCTTCCTAGTTGGACCACATATATCAGTATGGACAAGTTCAAGTGGCCTGCTAGCTGATCCTTCCTTCTCAGGGAAATTAGTTCTGGTTTTCTTACTAAACTGACATGATTTGCATATTGTATTTTCAGGAATTCTAATGTCAGGGAGATCATGAACTGCTTGATATTTGCATGCTTTCCTTATATGAGATAAGCTTAGATGCCCCAATCTTTTGTGCCATAGCCAATGTTCATCATTCTTGCTTAGATAACATTGTTGTTGTCCTCCTTTGAGTACGTCTAAATTATTTGGAGTTCTTATGCCTTTGATCACTGTTTCTCCTATATCAAGCTCATGAACAATACATCCATTTGATCGAAATATTACCTCATTTCCTTGATCACACATTTGAATGACACTCAATAGATTATGCTTTAAACCATCAACATACATAACATTTCTAGCTTTGACCTTATCTTTCAAATGAATAGAACCTTTACCTTTTATGAGTGCGGGGGTGTCATTTCCAAATGAGACCTTCTTTTCCTTTTCTAAGGCACTATATGACTGAAGTTTTTCTTAATCACCTGGCATATGTTTCGAGCATCCACTGTCGATGTACCACTGATTTTCTTGTCCTTCTACATATAAGGCTATCCCACATCTTTCTGGTTGTGGTTCTTTCTTTCTCCATGTTTTGGAACTCAATGAAGCTTGCTCCTTCTGAGTTGTTTGTCAAAACTTACTCCTGCATTCAGAATCTTCATGACCGAAGTTGTTACAAATAGAACATTCTATTTCATTTTCAAGAGCAGAAAAGCTATTGTAGGTTCTTTTCATGATCCCAATCATACTTCCTTGTTTTTGAGCTTCTCTAGTCATGATGGTCTGGTAGGCAACACATTGAGCAGCTTTGTGTCCAAAGTTATGACAAGAGAAACATTGATCATTGAAGAAACTCTTGAGATTATCAAACCTATCGACCAAATGATTGTAGTTTCTGTTGACATCCATTCTTGAGGCAAATTGAGAATGATTTACTTGTGATTGGTTGTAGCTTATGTTCATCCTTGATGTAAATTGCGCTTGATTTACTTGGTGCTCTCTGTTCATCCTTGAAGTAAATTGTTTTACCTGGGGATCTGCATTATGCCTTTGCTATCGATTGTCAACCTGTTCACTTTTCCTTGCTGCATCAAGATAACTTTTGGAGGTGGATGGCTTAGATGCTTCTTTAGAATATCCAAGACCTGTCTTGATTAGAGGAGAACGTTGCACTTTGATAATATCATCTAAAGTTTCAGATCCTTTAGCAAATCTAATATTAAGGGCTTTTGTTTTCTCAATTTCTTTTCTAATTCCCACAATTTCACATTCTAACTTTTCGTTTTGTTTATCTCTTTCAGTAAGTTGGAATGTCAAAGTATCTATAATCATATTCTTTTCCTCTAAACAAATTTTAAGTTTAGAAATTTCTTCATAAAGACTTTCTTCATCTATAGCATCCAAGAAATCATCACCTTCAAAGGCCATCAAAAGTCTATCATCATTACATTGTTCATCTTCATCACTATTTGAAAGTCCATCATTGTCTTCATGTGTATAATAGCTCTTCTTACTTACACTCTGTTCTCTATTCCATCTAAATGGTTCCTTACCTTTATCTTTATGAGGACACTTGGCAACATAGTGACTGACTCTTCCAGAAGTAAAGCATTTGAAAGGTAGCTTACCTCCGAATCTTCAGTCCCCCGTTGAAGGTTCTTGACAAAGTTTGATTCTTCCTCTCCTTCTGACATCTGTCCTGACTCATTGTAATCTCCTTTTTTTGAGGCTTTGAATGAAGCTTATCTCCTATCTGATGGTCCTCCTTTCCTCATTTTGTAAGCAGTCAAGATTCTGTGTAGTTGTGACATGGTAATGCTCTGTAGGTCCGGATTTTCTTCTATGGCAGAAACTTTTGAATCAAACTTAGAAGACAAGGATCTTAGAACCTTTTCAACCAGAACAACTTCTTTTATTTCTTCACCCAAGTTTTTCATACAGTTAAAAATCTCATCAATGTATAAGAAATAGTTAGCCACACTTTCATCATTGTGCATTTTGAGATTTTCATATTGAATTCTGAGAGTTTGTAGTTTTTCTCATTTTACCTGATCATCTCCTTCATATCTCAGAATGATCTTGTCCCATATTTGTTTTGTGGTTTTGAGCTGCATAACCTTGACGAATTCTGATTGAGATAGACTCCCTAATAGAGTATTGATAGCCTTAGCATTTGTTTCACATTTCTTTTCACCAGCTGTATCTCTAGGAGTTGTTGATGGAAATGTATATCCTGTTTCTATGATATCCCAAACTTCTGTAACAAGAGATTGAAGATAGGCTGTGATTCTTACCTTCCAATAGACGAAGTTTCTCCCATCAAAAATTGGTGGCCAGATCGATGCCTCCTTTTCGTAGTTGCTCATGATGATAGATCTTCCTTCAAGCGATCAAGCTTCTTCTGAAGGACCTGCTCTGATACCAATTGTTGGAAATAATACTGAGAGGGGGGGGGTGAATTAGTATTATCAAGTCAATTATTTTTCATTTCATACATAAATTTGTATACGCTACTTGAGTTAGTGAAAACGATGTATATGCACAACTTCAGTTAATGAAACTAGCGTATAAGTTGCAGACTTATAATTTAATTTATTATTTAGATGTTGTTCATAAATCTGTGTGTTAGAACCATATAAATGGTAATTAGAAACAGAAAATAGAGCAGACAGTCACACACAAGAACACAAGTTACAAGGTGGAAACCTAATGTGGGTGAAAACCACCTGCTGTGATTTGTCTCTATCTTCTTTCAATTTAGAAACTTATTTTTACAATGTTTTTGTATAGGTGCAGTCTTATATCAGTATGCAGGCTACAACCTACAGAAGGCTACAACCTTCTCTCGTTCTCCAGCTTCTCCTGGAAGGGAGTTACAACCCCCTTAGCTCTTGTACTAGATGAGGTACTAGTACGTAGATGCTGACCTACAGAAGGCTACAACCTTCTCTTTTCTTCCAGGGACCACATTTCATAAATTTTCAGACTGGATCCATGAATAACATCAATCAAACATCAAGTATATCTGCATAAACCAATCTTCTTTATACAACCCAATACTGAATCAAACAATCACTTCTCTGAGTGTTGTATCCAGAATAATAACAGTAACCAGAAAACATATTTTATGAGACGTACGCTATTTCAAGATGAGGAACCTGCATGCATACACTTTTGTATAAGGAAAACTTGCGTATACACTTCTTCGAATTACTGAACTAACATGTATACACGCCTGTGCTTTGTCGAACCTGCGTACAGATCTATGAAAGACAGTTTTCCCTTTTCAAGTATTCAAGCATTAGTTATACCCAAATTATCAGATTCATAGATCAATTCATGCGTCAAATATAATAGATCAGAATCACACAAAGAGACTACTATTCAAGCCTTGAGATTTGACCCATCAATAGAACTTATCCATCTTGTAACGCTCAGGTTCCTCCTTGATACAGATCTAGTTATGCACCATAACCCAATGACCAGTATTATAGATCTTCCTCTTCATCAGATATTCAATGCTTAAGTCAATGCCCTTGCCAGATCTAGTTATGCACCATAACCCAATGACCAGTATTATAGATCTTCCTCTTCATCAGATATTCAATGCTTAAGTCAATGCCCTTGCCAAATGATCTCCTTCCCTTTTTATAATCTTAGGCCTTACTCAAACCATGGTCCAAAACCATTGAGAACCAATACTAGGGACCCAATACCTGGGTTCAACACTTTGGATGCAATACCAAGGACCAAAACCATAGGTTCAAATATGTCAGACTAAATACCATGGACCAAACATAAGATTTCCCACATGTACGTGCTTTTCTTTGCATGAAGGTGCGTGCATACGTATACGTGCCTTTTGATCGGTAATCCCGTGTGTATATGCAAGTTTGTTACGAGGAACCTGCGTATACCTCATTATCTTTCATTCTGAGAGCCTGAACTGTGATCTGCCATTTGAGTGAGTTTCCATCAAGGACAACCCCTATGTCATAGAGCCAAACCTGTGTCATAATGCGAACAATCAGGTAGAATCTTATAGCAAGTTGAAGCTTTCTCATTATTGAGGTTGGACATGCCTCAATCAGGTTAGAGCTTAAAGCAAGTCAAAGATTTCTCATTTCTTAGGTTGGCACCTCAAACAACTTGTAGCCTATAGTGAGTAGTCACTTGCATATTTTTTATGTTGGTGCCTCAATCAAGTTATATCCTACCACAAGTATTTTATTACATATCTTGGGGGTAGGGGCCTCCAATAAATTGGTTCCTACAAATCTATGTAATGAATTGAATAATAATAATAATAATAATAATAATAATAATAATAATAATAAGTTTCATGTTTTCTCCTATATGGGTTTCCACATAAATAATGTGTCCTCTTACATTGATGTGATGTGATGATAACTTCAATATGAATTTCCATATTTATTGATATGATGCAAATGGTTATGATTCATTACTACATAATTGTTCATTGATGACAAGTTGTGAAATAATAAAATTGTTACCACACTGATCCAACAACCCCTCTCAATGTGATGTTTGGTCTAACATTGGGGTGGTATGATCCATATTGGATGAATACATTTTTTCCATCCATCTTAATGCTTTCAAAGTGGAAAAAGCAGAGAATTTAGCTCACATAACCATTTTTACAAAATAGGGTTTGAAAACGTTGGAAGCAATTTTAGGACTAAAATGACATTTTTAGTGGGTAAAACTTTATTGCCAAAGTGTGAAACCCTAGTTCTATTAAAAACACATATACCTTCCCAATGGTGCAAGAATGGTCTCAATCAAAGTTTGTATGCAAAAGATATGCCACCTAGAAGTTGACCTTCTTATTTTGATCACCATGGTTTGAGAGGATGCCTATTAGCCCCCATTATTCATGGAAAAAGGGGCTAAAAATATGATCATGATGAATATGACACTAGAAGAGTCAATTTTGTAACTATATTTAAGAGTTAAAGGAGTCAATCTTAACCACAAGTAGGCTATTGTGCTGTGTTATAACTTGACCACTAAGAGGAAAAGGGGTTTCATTCTATTTGAGTGTATTTTGTTCCATAGATGATCATAGTAGCCAAGAGTGCATAGAAAGAGAGGAAACAAAGAGGCTTTGTGTAGTGTAGTAGCCCATGGGCCATAGGTATCACTTCTTTGTACTTGCATCCATTTCCATTTAGAAAAAGAGAGAGCATAGCAACCTCACCTTCCAACTGGGTTTTCTAGCTAAAAGGGCTTCCCAAGTCAAATATTGTATTATTGTGATTTGTGAGTGGTTGTTCTATCTGTTCTCTATTTTTTACATTATTTTAATTTGCATCACATGAAAGAAACAATAATTAAAAGATCCAAAAATGTAAGGATAAATAAACCCTCATTATGTATATTTTTTATTTTCTAATATATTCTAGTAGTTTTTTTGTGAAAAAATATCGTGTGAAATATCTATGACAATTTACGTATCTTTTCTAGAACCATTGTATTAAATAATGTTGCATTGTAGCATTTGTAAACACACAATGTCATTTTGCGTTATATCATTAGTGAAATCAATATATCATTTTTTTTCAATATGCAATTGTTTAAATCAATGTATCTAATCAATTTGTAATGTATCATTGTTAAACCATGACCATTAAATCATTTTATAGTATGTTGTTATTAAAATCAATGCATCTACTAATTTGATCTTTCCAGATTCTTACTTACATATATTTCACATAGTTACTTATATATGTATTCTACAACATTACAATGATCTATAAAGGAAACACTTTACTTCTATGATGTAATTAAGAATAACTAGTAAGACTCTAAAAGTGATTAAAGTTGATGAGTAGAGATACAATGTGTCAGAGTGAGAAATGGTGAGAGTTGTAGATAAGATTCATTATTCTTTTACAATGAGATGTATTCAATAAATTTCATTATTGTATATCGTTTGAAAGTAAATGTGGAAAATATTTGAAAACCTAATAACATGGTAACATGTAAGATTATTGTAAAGTATAAATGTCACCATTAATAGTTGTAATGCATGGCACTACTTCTACCACATAAAACAATGCAACATATAATTTTTAAAACCAAGGGAAAAGACAATGTTTTTTTTTAAACAAAAACTAATAAGACAGTTTCTAATTACATTCCACATATAATTAATTAATTTTCATAATTAGTTTGATAACATGTTATTAACAAAAACACAAGATTCATTGTTTAAGAATTAACCTATCATTATAAATAATAGTATTACTATGCTCTATATCATTTTGAAGTTACAAACAATTTATTATCAAAGTAATTACGAACTTGATTTTGTAAGTAGCATATCAAACATCTCTTAGAGTGACTTCTCATTAAAAACTCATACACTATCATAAGGCCACTTTTCCCTTTGATTTAAACACAACAAAAGATTTTTCTCTAAAATTTGATTAATACAATCGTACAATCAATTGGCGTGTAAACATTTTTACAAACCCTTATCATACAAAAGTTATACAAAACTAGTGAATTAATTTTTTGCTTAAACAGCTAAGTGAAATATTCTAAGAATTATAAATATGTGAAGTATTTAGAAAGAAATCATATACAATATTTTGCATAAATGCACCCAATTTTATAAACATTAAATGTGGATTAGCCAAATAATTATTTAAAGTATAGCATACCACACAATTTAATTCCAGTTCCAATCACCTTTTCTGATTTAAATCACAAAACCGCACTAGGACATATGCTTGGCCATACAAATGTCTGTTACATGCATAGCTCAATCCTGCTTAATTTTCACTGCTACAAGCCATGCACATATATATACTTAGAATTTAAAAACTAAAACATAAAATAAAATCATGAAATCTCCTTTATACTCTACCAAACCAAACATCCCTTGTGGCTTACTAGCAACTTACTCTATTACTTATTGAGCCAATACCAAATTAGGATTAATTCATAACTAAAATACAGGAATAATAATAAAAAATAATAAAGAGATATAATGTCATTACTCATTGGAACCTAATATATACTTTCCAATTAATTTACCAATCAAGATTTCTCGGTGCTAGTTGACTTTAAAGATCGTTCTTTATCCTTTTCCATTGATATTGGTATTTTCATTGGAATTTACCTAGTGCTATGACATCTACAATAACATTCACAAGGTTTAGGAAGGCACTTTTGATTTAGTTACCACCATCATGTTAGCTTAAACATTGTTTGATCAATATTTTTATGTAAAAATAAAAAATAATTTATATCACTAATTATATACCTAGTCATAATATAATCGATATCTACACCTTAATGAAATTAAGAAATCCAATTTGTAGCTACAAGATAATTGATTGTATGATTATACCTACTCAAAAATTGCTTCTAACTATTGAATGAGTACTACAAGCCTTAGTTTCTTAGTTTCTTTAACTGTTTTTAACTACTGAATGAGTACTACAAGCCTTAGTTTCCTTACCTTTTTCAAGTTAATGAGTATGATTTGTTTCCACCTAGCCTTTCTTAGGGGAAACTTCTTCCCCTAAGATCCTCAAGCTATGTGGGTTGTAACATACCCAATTGCCTAAATGAATTACAAAGGTTATAGAGTACCCAAAAATTTCTTTTTATTGACAATAAGCTTTGATACCACTTTGTCAAATACACCTACTAAATTTATCCTAACCACACTTGCGAAAACTTGATTTTCATCGCTCATACATTTTTTCAAACACTTAACATGTAAGCATTTCTTCAAATACTTTGTATACAACCAATTAAGAAGTCTTTTTCTTGCAGAAATTTTGTATGAAATAATATAAGACACCTCTCACTAATTCCACTTGTAACATACTCACTAAAATATACCACTCAATCATGCAACTTTTGATTTCTATATTTGAGGCATTTTATCAAATAGTTTGTATGTGAATTGTAATAAAATACCTTTAACACATTTCTTCAAATTCTCTGCATGCAATAGGAATAGACAAATACAAAGTACTATCATATAAAAATGTTAACATACAACAATATTATCCCCGTCCACAAAACAACATTTTCATTGGGATGTTTCATTGAACAGTTTGTATGCAATGAATTATCAAACCATTTACGCATTTCTTCAAATGCTTTGCATGAAAAACTAATATAGTAACTTCCTTAGGGAATGTCTCCTAAATTATAGTAAACCAAGTTCTGAAAACTAAACCAAATGGTTAGTGGGAATTCCCCTCACTAACCTTTGGAAACTCCCAGATGAAAAATTATGGTAGAAATGCCTACATGGCCTGATTGATGCCTGATTTTAGGAGCATCTAGGAAGCTCAACATATTTGATCATATCTCCTAAAAAATCATGACCTGGGATCTAAAATTTATACTATATGATTAGTGGGATTTCCCCTTACTATGGTCCAAGTTTAAGCTTCTAGAACCTCTTAGAAAAAAAATTATAGAAGAAATTCCAACATGACCTGTTTAAATATGCATTCAGGAATCCCAACTTCCGCTCATCATATTTCTTTAAATTTCATGATTTAAGATTTGAAAATTGGACCAAAGTATCAGTGGGATCTATCCTCACTATTTTAAAAGTTTTAGATTATGGAACCTCCTAGAATAAAATTTATAATAGAAATTCCAACATGACATATTTAAAGAATAATTTAGGAAGTCTATCTTCCTCAACCAATATTGTTACAAAATTTAATACATATAAAAAGCTACAACCAAATAGTATAATATCTACAACCATGATAAATTTGTCAAAGGGTAAATGCATGTAATAAAATTGCTAAAAAGAGATATTAAATAATCATGTGTAAGAGATATTTATCTTGAGTCAAATATTTTACAATCTGGCACTGAAGAAGGGTGAGCCAGTCTCCACCCAACCATAGGTTCAACTATGTTGCAGTATTTCTCATAGATGTCCACCCTTGAGCCAAATCTTGATGCCTTGAGGGAAAAACTACACTCAGGGATTTAGCACATAATTTTTAGACCATATTTAATAAAAAAAGTGAAGGCCACTCTTCTCCATAAATAGAAATTAATTTCAGTGTTTAACCTTTCCATTCCTTTACTAGGACCATAGAGATTCATAAATGACAATGTAGATCTGCACAACACAAGGGAGTCCTTATCTGATCTCTACTCCCTCAACCCACCCTTCTTTAATTCTCTCCATGCCACACAAAAACAAGACAACTCCTAGTCCTTCTAACCATTAAGTCTAAGGAAAAAGAAATAAACCATATTCAATTTATGTTACACAAGTTGTCACCAATTCTCACACCATTTCAAATTTTTAAGTTAGAAAGGGAAAAAAAATGAGAGTATGAGAAGAATAATAAAGTAATGTTGAAAAGAAAAATTCCAAAAAGAAAAATACCCCTCAATGAATTTCTCTTTCATTTTTATAAAGAGACCTTGACCCTTTATCTTCCCAACCATCACATTAAGGGAATTGTTAATTCAAGGTGTGTATTTTCCTCCCAAGTAAAGTTTCCCCCCTCCCTAAGGCATAATCTATTGGTTATCCCCTTTCTTAAAATCTATAATTTTTATTAACAAAAAAGAATATTACATCATATAATAGAGTTTGACATCATAACATCAATGTCGGTAACCAAACATTATATGTTCTTAATTACATTACAACAATTGGGGTAATGAAAGGGATGTCACAATCCCCTTCCCTTTAAGGAAAATTGTCCTCAGTTTTATACTATTTGCAGAAGCATTCTATGCAGAAGAAGGGATATATCATTTTCATATCATCAAAATTTTCCATGTCATTAGTTTCCATGTCAAGCAATGTCATTCATTTTTCATGGTCTAGTTACCTCTAGACCTCTTAACATTCCAACACATTCCTACATGGTTATCCATTGCTTCATAAGGCTTCCATAAGGAACCAGCCAGGTTCATTATTTTCTTGGACACTCGCCTATGCATTCATGAATATAATGAGTATGTACATGAATATTTTAAAACTAATTCATTCAAGCATCCCCTTTTGTTGTATTTTCTACAACAACAACCAAAATGTTTATCTTATAAACCTAACTTTTGGCCCCCCTATGATTTTCAGGGTATTAGTAGAAATCCCTATTAAATGTAGTGGTCCAACTCCTGTCATCGAGGCTACAAGCGATAGTATGTCCATGAGAAAAACCGCATATGCTTGCCTATTTAGCTTCATCCTTGACATTAGGGTTTATGGAATATTTCATTCATCACACAAAGGATGTTTCAACATTACCTCTCTATTTGTGTATATGTAAGTTAAATGAATTATATTTAAGAAGGTGTCAAAGATGTACTTATGTTTTCTTTTGTATGTCCTAGGGTTTGGACAAGGCTAAAACTAGCTCATACGGTTCATTTCACTCAGGAGAAACTCTTAATGGGAAACATATATCATTATGCCAAGGTTTATAAGACACGTCATAAGCCATCTATGATTCAATGTCGGCATATTATCCTAGTCATCAACCTAGCTTCATTCATACTTGAGTTCACAGGGGTTAATGATTTTGGATTCCACTCCACTTAGAGTATCCCTAAGCTCCTTTTCCTATGATTTCTTAGGTTCGAGCCCTCATGCAACCAAGCCACTATTTTTATTTCATTTTGGTAATCCTAGCCTTAAAGTTCAAGACCTTTTTTTTCTTCTTGAGTTGCAAGTTACAATCTCAACTAGTAGTGCTAGTCTCCCTAACCATTGTAAGTGTGATTTCTAACCTTCTTTAAGCTCCACAGACTCCTTAGTCACAAATAAAATTTTGAATTAACAATGATTTGGAACTTCTCTCTGTATGTGACCAACAACTTCATTGTATTTGGTGCATGCGATAAAAATAGCATGCACATCCAACTGTGAGATATGACTAGTCACTATATCTGCGACGTGTTACTAGTCACTAGACCCATGACCTGCGACTAGTAATTAGGCTTGTGACTACTCATTAGATCTGTGACCTGTGACTAGTCCCTAGATCTGTAACCTACAAATAATTCCACTCATATGATTCACAACTAGCCTATATTGCCTCTACTTATGTGATTTGCAACTAGCCTCCGCTGTTCTAATTTGTGACTTACTCATTGACCTCTGCAAATGTGATTTTCGACTAAGGTTGTTCTCATCACATGTGACAAAGCCAAGGCATGCTTTGAAACTGCAACTATTCAATTGCGATTTGTGACTAGCAACTAAAAGTCCAATCTATGACTTTCCTTGAGCTTCTTACACCCTATAGTCGCGAATCACATTTTCAGTTCAAAGGGGCTTGACACTAGTCACTAGATCTGCAACTTGTGACTAGCCATTGGATTTTCAATTTGTGACCTCCTTAGCCTTACTTTTATGATTGTGGCTTGTTTATGTCTCTTCATATTTCTACCACTTCAACTTCCATGACTCTTTATCTTCCCTAAACCTCAACTTTATATGCATCTTGTCCCTTTGTATTTTACACCAAGACTTTAACCTTCTTCATCCTTTGCATATCCCTCTTATGCAATAACTCTCCAAGGTTCCATTTCCTTGTAATCACTATACCTCTAGTGCAACTTGCAATCGTTCTTAGACTTAAACCTTCACCATTGAGCACTACCAGCTAAGATAGAAACTTGTGCTTTGAGTACGAAACATGACTCTCGAGCCCCTAACCACTCTCTCCATCACCAATAGGCATTTTTTGTCTTCTATCATTGCGAACTGTGACTAAGCTTGGTCATAAGTCACACTTTCAGTTACCAAAACTATGACTTGAAGAATATACGACCAACACTATGACTTGGAAATGCGACCAACATTGTTAAGAGAAAATGTGACCAATACTGTGACTCGAAGATGCAACCAACACTGTGACTTGAAGATGTAACCAACGTTGTGAAGAGGATTTACTACTAACATTGTGAAGAGGAAACATGACTTGCATTATAACTGAAATCTGTGACTATACTTGGCTTACCCTTGTCCCAAGGTCACTCATCGCATTTTCGGTCCTTAGTATCAATATAATTCCAATTTGCAATTGCACTAGAATTTGAATTTGCATTGGGAATTGTTGTGCAACCAGGGTTACCTATTTTGACTAAGGGAAATTATCTTAAGGTTTTCAAAAAATTTATTAATAAAAGTTAGACTCAAAGCACATGTAAATTCCTCATGACCTTCCTTTGGTTGTAAATGCTATTTTTTCATCTTATAAAATGAAAAATTACCAAAGGTTATTAAACATTAGAAGGTCATGAGGAAGTTGAAAGGTCCTAGGTAATATGAAGAGTTGAGTAGAATTTGAAAGGTCATGAGGGAAGTCCAAGAGTCATGGGAGAAGGTGAAAGGTTGCCCTCCTCATTTCTATAAATATACCCTCATGCCTCATTTGAAAAAGGGACTTTAGCACTTGCGATTAGGACTATCATTAAATAGTTGATTTGTACTTAAGAGGCTAGAGGCACTCAACTCTTGGCAACTAGTAGGGTGAGTTGAGGTGAGGCTAGGGTTTTTCCTTAGATGATTGTATGAACAACCCATGTTCCACTAATGGGCCTTGATTGACTTATTGAATATGTACTTGAATATGTAGCATGGATAATGAGAAGTTCTTAGCTTTCGACATGGATTCTTGTGTATATTTATGATGGTTGTATTGGATTTCCTATATTTTCATCATGTTTGTATGTGTGCTTTTATGTGAACATATTTGAATGAATCATTCTTAGCTTATTGCTTTCATGTCCGATTTGAATATTTGTTGTGTCATGCCATGCCATGTTGATAATTTATTGAGAATTGATTTGCAATTAACCTCTGGCATGTTCCTATTCATGTATGTCTAATATGGTTTTAGCTTACTAATACTTCTTGTGGCATGCTTCATCTTGTTTCTTTACTATTATATCCGTATATCTTGTTCTGCAGGTTATCAATCATAGGTTGACCTCATTCCCATTGTTTGGGAATTTCTTTATTTCTATTGCTCTTACATCCCTACATTTGATAGCTAGGGGTGAAACTTACATGATGGAAGCCAAGCCTACATACCAAATCGGGCTCCTATAAAAAATAATTTGAGGTCTAATTGGGACTTCACACTAAGGAGACCCCCTTTCTATTGTTGGGACATGTTCCTTCGTCAACAATTTTTTGGCGCTAGGAGAGCCAGATGACAAGCTGAGCTTGTGGATCCTTTATCATAAAATCATATATTTTAATTGATATGTCCCAAATCATAATTTTGGGTTGTTTTTCTAAAAGTCTTAATATTTTAGTCCCCGTGAAATTATTTCATTAGTTGTCGCTAAATAATTTTGATGGTGAGGATGGAATATCTGTGTTTGAACATACACGCCAATTTCTTCAGTTTTGTGTTTCTAATGAAGTATATTGTGAAGATGTTGCATGAAAAAATTTCACCCTTATGCGTAGAGGTTGTGTTAAGGAATGGTGTCAAAAAATTTCAGTTGTGTCCATCCATTCTTTTGAGAAATTCATCAAGGAAATTCATCATGCTTTCAACAGGTATGATTTTGAAACTTTGTTTAAATGGATCAATGAGCTTAGGTCGAAGCCACATGATTCTTTAGAATATTTTGTTGATAGGTTTTTTTCACCTTTTTTATCAATTTCCTGAAAGAGATATGGATTGGATGTATTTAGGTGAGAAATGTTGGTGATTGGTTCATCTTTCTCTGCAACAATTCGAATTTGAAATGAATCCTGAATCTGGTGATAATCTACAAGTTATGAACTAGCCAAAACTTATCCATGATTTTTTATTGCCAACTTCTGTGAGTTAGGAAAATTCTCAAGTCTCTGAGGAGAAAATTAACACCCGTGAAATTCGACAACCTCCTTCAACTTCATTACTTAATGAAATTTATACCATTAACAATTTAGCTGATGAAGAGTGTTTGTAGGTAAATGATCCAATTTGTCTTGCTTCCGAAGCTCTCATACATCTTATTGAAATTGGACAAACTGTAAATCAAATTAATAAAACACCTCCCCCTATTAATGAGATACAACTTGAGATCATGAGACATCTGCTAGAATCTATTCCAAAATCTCCTCATGAAATGATCCCTCTTTCACATACTTGCAATGGCCTAGGAATTTTCTCGAATAATAATGGATGTCTTAACAACTCCACCAAGAATAACATGCATGTTGATCCATTGGTTCCCTAATCTAACACTAATGTGCAGGGTTCAAGTCTTGAACCATATTTGGTTGAAATTGATGTCTCTTCACCTAAGTCTTTTCATATGTTGTACCCAAATTTATTTGATGAGTCTACTACACTAGTGATGTCTCCAAATCCTTTAATAATTATCTCACTCATTTTGATTGCATGATCTAGGTGGATATTGGTGGCCACCCTCCTATTTCACTTGGAACCCCAATACTGTCTCTTTCAGTTTTTCAGTTTCCTTAATTGTAGCACAATTTACTATTTTTTGGCAATTTTTTGGGTCCTGAACTTCCAGAGTCGTTTTGAGGCCCTAAATGATGTTTTTAGGGAAAACAAAGAGATCAAAAAATTCCTAATTAAGTTTGCTGATTTTTTTCAGCCTACTCTTTGAGATCTTCGAAACAAGGTATTATGATAGCTATTGGGACAAGGTTCCCTAAGTCAAATTTTGTTAAGTTTTGTTAAATATTATAAAGTCTCCACATTTCGAGGAGTGAAGCGCGATTAGCGCAGGTCGATAGGAGTCAAAGTGGCTTTAGGAAGGTCAAAGACCCTTAGTTTGTTAGAGTTCAAGTTGTTTTGAGACCCACCCATGATTCACGGACCATGGTATTGTAATGAAGAAGAATATAAAAAGAAGTCATAGAAGAGTCATAAGATAGCTAAGTAAGAATAGTGCATGATTTGGGTCTGATTTTATTTATTCTGTGCTTGGGCGAAGGGGAAGGCTCCTGTAGCTGTGTGTGCAAAGACCTTGGTAAGTTCGCAACTGAGTGTGTGGGCCCCTACAACTGTGAGCACAGGGTTGGGAAGAGTTGTAAATGAAGATCTGAAGCATAATAAAGGCTTATTTTGAAGAACTATTTGTGCATCTGCGTATTACTGTTTTATCTCTGAATTTACTTTTTTATGATTTTTTGAATGCATTTAATCAAAAAAAGTACTTAATAGATTCAAGAAGATGAAGATCTGTTTATGTATACGATGTTATGCATGTTTAATGCAATCAGCAAAGGACATAAACCCACTAATTGTTAATTACTATAATTAATGGGTTTTAAGGGTTAGGGTTTGTGAAGGTCAAGATAAAGCCCTAAGTTTGGTAGAAACACATCACATAGTCCTCTGGATGCAGAAAAATAGTTCTAGCATCCCCTAATACTGCCTCAAGTGAGATTGTAGCCTGCGCTATGCGGGTTGTTTCCAAAAGGGCCAATAGTGTAGGGTTTTGTTGGTCAACGCAACTATCTCTGAACTAGGTCCAAGCCCCCTCAAGCCAACAAATGGTCTGTTGCTGGGATCGATATCTATCCGAGGAATGTGTGATGTGGCATAAGTGGGTACTGCCTAAGAAGGAGATTGAAAAGTGGATAGATCGGAAGCTGCACAAGTTTTCAGCTCAAGAAAATAGGAATATGCGCCTGCCGAAAGAAGAGTGGTTGCAGAGATACCTATATACAGAGGAACAATAAGTTTTATTTTTCTCTTTTTCGTGTGAATTATATGAATGGTTGGCTAAATTAGTGGATGGTCAACCTACCTCGAAGCTGGATAACCCTATTGCATGGACTCCAGAGTTAGTGAAACATATGGAAGGATCAAAAAAGAAGGTTGCGAAAGCTATCGATTATAGGATTGATAGTATTTTGGGCAAATTTATTACTATGTTCGCGATTGATATGTCTACAAGTTATAGCGAAGTTGAACTATGATTTTTCAAAAGACCAAGAGGTAAGTATCTGAAGCCTCTGAAAACTTGGATTAAATTGATATTGTGTGAGAAACAGGTTATGTCACTAAATTGATGTTTAGAAGAGACTCGACGAGAGCTACTTGAAGTGGGAAACAATTCAGAAAATATCTAGATACAATTGCTAAGTACAATCCTCTATTGGGAACATCAGATAGCGAAGAAGAAAGTAATAGTCTGAAGATACCCAGAGGTGCGTTGCAGTCGGCAGCTCAGGGCACTGCATGAATACCACATCCATCCACTCCACCTCCACCATCACTTCCACCTCCGCCATCACCTCCACCTCACATACCTATGTCTCCACGTCCACCTCCACCTACACTATTCAATATGGTGACCACTATGAAGATGCCCATATTCAGGGGTCAAGGGATAGAAGACGCTGATCAATTTTGGTTTGTAGTAGATGTTGTGTGGAAGTCACAACAAATAAGAGATGACAATCTGAGGAAAGCGTAGTTGGTCACGGGATTGCAAGACAAGGTGTTGACTTGGTATATTAAGTACAATATGACTCATCCAGCTGTGTCACTAAAAGACACAAAAGAATCGTTGAATAATGAATTCAGAAAGCCAAAGTCTCAAGGCCAATATGTAACTGAGGTCAAAGAAATTAAACAAAAGGCGAATGAATTTCCATGGGATATTGATAAAAGGCTTAAATTTTGCTAGAATAGGCTAATCTACAGATTTCGGATGAGAAACATAAGGACTGGTTTATTTCTACACTATTACCTCATTTAAGGTTACCATTGTCACAATAGAAGCTTGGATCACAGGCTGAAGCACTAGAAATTTCTATGAAATTGGAGGCTTCTCCTCTTTAGGATATTAATCTGGGAGTGTAGCAAATTGAGTCGTAGTTGGCCAGCCTACATATGGAGTTGAATCAAATCTCAAAAGGGGAAAGAGGTCCAAAATGAGACCCATTTTGAAGTATGGTTCTTAAACTGAAAAGGAAATGGTCATGAAAAGGATCATTGCCTAGTATATCAAAACTACTTAACTGGGGGAGGTCCTATCCCGCTGAAGCCAGAAAATTCCCCTGGATGAAGTAACTAAGTAGTGCCATGGTGCGCTGTCTACCAAATAATAAGAAAACATTCAAAAAACAATTTCCATTTATTACAAAAGTTCATGCAGACTCCCCAACAACTATTTTGCAATTTATGTAAGTATGTAGGTCATGATGAGCATAATTGCCAAAGCTATGAGTTAATGATGGATAGAACTACGACATATAGAGTACAGGTTGAGACACATCCATAGCAGGATCAAGGTGCACCTACAATGTGTAGAGGATTCTAGGGACGAAGAAGAGGACGAGGGGGAGGAACTGGAAGAGGTCACAGACAGGTTATTTGTTACAATTATGGGGAGTCAGGCCACTATGTGTGAGATTGTTAGAACCTGACACACCCCTCTTGTCAGTATTGCTAACAACTTGACCACGTAATAGAGGATTGTCCTGTACTCATCGCAAAGATGTAAGAGAAGAAGAACCAATAGCCCACCTAGGTCATTCAGATGATGAGTTTAGAACGACTTGAGGATGGCCTCAACGTTAATATAGTTACGCAAAGTGGTATAGCTATCGGGGAAGATAAAGTCGTAGGAAAACAACCAGAAGAGAATCTGTGGGTGCATAGGGTTGCTGACAAGGACACTGAATTTGATTTACATAAAGCATAAGAAACATTTATGGAGGCAAAGAAGAGATTTGTGGATTCAGAAGCTTCACATCAAAAAATTAGAATGCATGAACAGCTAAGCCTGAAGAAGTCATAGTTGCATAGGAAACAAATCCTTTAGTATTGACATCCTTCTTACAAACCTATATGAAGCTCTTAAGGGACTAAAAAGTGGTGGAGGGACTAGAAGAGTTAATAGACAATTGCATTGGCAAGGGTAAGTTGCTGCCTGAACAATGTGCAGTGCATAAAGTAGAAAAAATTAAGAAAATGACGGGTCAGGAGATGAGATTGACTGCACAAATTAGAGAGTTTGAAATGGACTAGGTGATCCTAGATTTGGGATTTGATGCGAATTTTTCTCCTAAACAAAATTGGGAAAGAACGGGAAAGTTGATGCTACAGTGGTCCCCAATTCAGTTTTAAATGACGAACCAACAAAATATTATTCCTATGGGATACATACATGGAGTTACTATAGACATTGAAGGGGCGCGCGCTATAGCTAATTTTGAGGTAATCAAGATAGTAGATGATAGTAATCCTTACCTGACATTGCTTGGAATTGATTGGGCATTTGATATGAATGTGGTCAACAACCTGAAGAAGCACAACATAATGTTTGAGAAGAAGGAACTGAGAGTCATTATTCCTTTGGATCCAACTGAGGGTGCAAGGTATACTGAACCAGTCTAAGATTACTATGAGGAGGATTATATTGAACAAATTTACAAGCTTACTACCCAGAATGAAGATTGGATCAATCGTATGGTAGTTGGAAGAATTACTTGGGAAAAGGAGAACTCCTGCAATTTAGATTCACATGAGGAGCTTGAACATTGGTAGAATAGATTGCATGAAGTATCAATGCTACGATGCAATAGACTTATTAAATCACTCTGGTGTATATCCATTGAGGTACACAATTTACAATATTATGATGGCTTAGAAGATGAAAATTTGTTTCTTGATAAATTTGAAATGGATGTACCGGAGGAGCATGGGTCCCAGGCATTGGACATCACGCTGAGAACTACGCCTACCATATGGTGGGGTACACATAAGAACAATTTTGAATATTGGAAGAAGTATCGTAGGATGATGAAGTTGTGGCTTAGATATGAAAATACCCACATTACTGAAAAATATATAGGAAAGGATGATATGCGTGATTATTTGGCTTGTTGGAAAAAATCATGGGGAGAGGAACCACAACCTGAATGGGTACATATATTCTCCCATACCTTGGATATTATTTCAATGAATTAGTATTTAGAAACAAAGCTGCAACATGGAACCGTAGAGTGGGACATTTTGAAGGAAAGCTTTATGCTAACATTCAGTTTTGAGGACGGATTCAAGTGTATTGATGAAGCATTACAAGAGATCAAGGTTGTGATATTAAGAACACCTGTAGAGCCTATCACATGGGTACAACCTGACTGGAGTAAGTAGTTGTGCCATTCTCTGGAATGCTACAATGTTACCATAGAAGAAGGTGAGGAAGAACGCATGAATATCACTATCCCTGCGTTAGAAGGACAAAACGAAGTCGTTAGGCCTAATGTAGAGATTCCTGACATTTCAAAACCTTTAAGGACAAATCAAGTGAACATTGGGTCGGAAGCATAGTCGAAGTTCACGAATATATGCGATTACTGGGATGAGGACATAGTTGAAAAGGTCACAAAATTATTGCGGGAATATTAGGACTTGTTCCCAACAAATTTTTCTGATATAAAGGGGATAGTAGGTGATTTGGGTGTTATGAAGATCAATCTGAAGCCAGACGTTTCCCATACCGCCTGAATCCTAAATACAAAGAAAAGGTGCGCGAAGAGCTAGATAAGATGCTCGCAATAGGAATTATTGAGCCTTTAGAAGAATCAGACTGGGTTAGTCCTATGGTGGTTCAGGAGAAGAAGACAAAGGGAAAAATCCGGATCTGTGTAGATCTAAGGAAGTTGAATGATGCTTTTTTACATGATCCATTCCCTACGTCATTCGCAGATGAATTCTTTGATAACGTTGGTAGTCAAGAAGCATACTCTTTTATAGATGGATTCTCAGGATATCACCAGATCAAGATCACGCCAGAAAATTGAATTAAGACTACCTTCACCACAGAATGGGGCTCTTTTCAGTATACAGTTATACCCTTTGGACTTAAGAATGCCCCTGCGATATTTTTTAGGGTGGTAGTAACAACCTTTAAGGAATTTATTCACAAGTTTTTGGAGGTCTACTTTTATTATTGGACGGTGTTTGGGTTAGTTAAAAAACATGTTGCAAGTCTTCGCCTAATGTTGGATACTTGTAGGTATCAAATCTCCCTAAATCTGAAGAAGTGTATATTTTGTGTACCATATGGGATACTTTTGGGCTATGTTGT
>APFE030578745.1:0-13389 GCA_000404065.3 Pinus taeda
CCACCAGTTATTTTTGCGAAGCTCGGAGCCATATTTTACGCAGATCTGCACCAGATCGAAAGCCAAACCACAGATCTAAAGAGATACGAACGTCCCACTCAACCGCAGATACTGAAGAGATACGAGCCACAGCTCAAGCCGCAGATCTGAAGAGATACGACCGTCCCCAGATTTGCGTCGTCCACATGTTCCGTTGGAAATACCGTATGGTGAATACATGAGAATGCTGGAACAACAGCAAATATTTGAACCGCAGACCCTAAGAATGTTGGAACAGCGGCTGTGTCCTCCACACGTTACGTTGCCTCCAAAAGATTACGGACTGCTTTTGACCAGCTACGTCCTCCACACGTTCCGCTGCCTCCAAAAGATTACGAACATCCACGGGATCTGTGGAAGAGATCAGAGGAACAGAATAAATCTTTGTGCTATCTACTCCAGTTATGGGCCGCCGAAGAAGAAGCCAAAATGGAGGTTGCAATCTTATATAATAATCAGATACTCTTCAGGTCTCTCACCCCACAAAATATTGATTGTCTAAGACCTTACAACCAAGCACATATGTGTTGTATATTGTCCTTTCCTCCACGGGTTGTTTTCAAACCTCCTCTAGTGTGCCTGTTCTTGAGTTTGGCCCTTGATGTTGTTGTTCCTCCTCCTCTGGATGACCTGCCCACCTGTCTGTCCGATTAAAACCTCTCATGTGATTGAGATGGAGGAGGAGGAGCACACCTTTTTCAAATGTAATACCCCTCCCTTGTGTACTAAATTATTTTAAGCATAAGCTAAGTTAAAGCTAGGTGTGATATCCTCACTTGCGTGTTAAATGTTTGTAAACCTAAGCTAAGGACAACTAGGTGATATGTAATATGAAAAGAAAATGTGTTATTAAATAAATTAATAAAGTAAATCGCTTGAAGGGTGGAGCACCAAGAGAGAGGAGATTCTTGCCAAATCCCATGAGGAATGGGATAGAGATGAATCCTTCATGATAAAGCTTCTAGATGTGATTCTAGATAAGCTTGGATGGATTAAAGATCCATTGAACATAAAATCTTTGCGGGAGATAAATGCAATATTTTATGAGGAAAAGCTTCGTGGGAGATAAAGACGAGCTTTTCCAAAAGAGAACTAGGCAAATGGAAAACTCTATAAAATCAGGACACCGCTAATGGCAACTAAATTATGAAAGACGCTATTAAATACCCAGTGCACTGATCAATTGAAGATAAATTTATCCTTGGCAAGATCTTCGGCTCGGGGGGAATCAGAGGTGATTCATGACTCGGTGGTGGTGCTCCTCCTTCCAACCGAGGTTTTAGTTGGTGTCAGATGTGTGAAATGGTTGTATGATGATTCTTACTCTCCCTATGTTATAGCTCCAGTTTGTTTATGAGAAGAGTTCTTAAGTTTTCTTCGCCATGAGAATGTTTGATGAATAGTATATCCTTATGTCTTAATAGATTTAATGATGCTTCCATCTAATCTCATGAGATTCACTTGCATGGTATGTGTTTTGTGTTAATCCTTACATGTTATGAGATTAAAATCAGTTATTTCAGATATAATGATGGTTGAATTTTTCTCTATTATGGAATGGCGGATTTATTATGTAGGTTGCATTCTAGTGTGAAGCTAACTGTAGAAGCATGTCTAGTAGGTAACAATTCTAGGACCCATTCATGGTAGAAATTGGCATGTGACAATTATTCATAAATAGATTACTTGTGTTAATGTTTTCTTCTGAAATGATTGCATCCGTTGTGGTTTGATGTTCATATGAGTATTCCTTTGGCCATGCCTAAGGAATTGGAACATGGTAACTATACTGTTGGAAATACTGAGAGGGGGGTGAATCAGTATTTCTTATTATTTATTTATTTATTTTTAAATTGTTCTAGTGATTGGCAACAACATATATAGACATGTGTATGTATACATAGAACATAGAAATCAACAGCTGAAATTAATGCCTTTATTAAACTCAAGACAGTGCAATGAAATAAATACAATATAAGTATAAATCTGATTATGAATAATTGCCAAGCTCCAACTTGGACTTCAGCGAGGCTCCAACCTCCAGAGAACCAACTCTGTTTTGTAGAGGTTCTGCACTTAGGAGCACCTACCCCCAATGACTTCAGTCTAGTTCAAATATGAGGCTCCAACCTCTTGGGCTCCAACCCAACCTTGGTATAAACAAGTATGCTGCTGCACACTATTCAGCTGAGGTTGTCTCACTCCTGCTCTCCTGCCTCTGCTACTTCTACTGCCTCTATAGCCTCTGCTACTTCTACTACCTCACACTCTAGTTCTTCACCACACCAACAACAACAACAATTCTATGTTTTTACTGTTTTATACATTCTCATGCCTTTGTCCATTCGTTTCCGCTTACTCAATGGCTCTTTGGCTTCCTCCTCGCTCGCTTGAGCTTTGGCTTCCTCAACACTCGCTCGACCTTCTGGCTTCCCTCCTCCATTCACTTTAGCTTCCTCATCTTTACCTTCAATTGATGTGCTGAAAATATAATGTCCTCGCAAAGAAATTGGTGTTTCAGCAACGCTGAAATTGGTGTTTCAACAACACCAAAATTGGCGTTTTTGCAATTTTTTCACAAGTGTTCAACAGTTGCAGAAAAGGTTGGTGTTTCAGAAACTTTTCTCCAAGTGCTTCAACAGTGTTCAACAGTTGCAGCAGCCTTCACCAGCGTTCACCAGTGACTTCATACAACGCTTAACCACCTCTGCTCCTCTTGGATCCTTTTGGCTTTGATGGTTCTGTCTGCTCCTCTTCTTTGGCTCCGTCTCCTTCTTTGAATATTGCCATATTGACATCAATGACAATCTGTGTCCAACATATTCCTGGAAAATGATTTTAGTTCTGAGTCTAAAATCATGAAGCTTGATATTCATGTTATTTAATCCATATAATAAGATGCTATAATTCCTTTAACGGAATAGTCCATGATGGTCAGAAGAGCTATGGTATGTATACGAAATAAGGTTCGATCTTCATTCTTTCTGTTGCTTAAGAGTAATCTTATGATGAAAACTACTATGGCCATTGGGGCCTGCTCCTTTTCCATGTGGGTATTAACTCTTCCTTAATGTGTCATCCTTGCAATCAATTCCCTCATGCGATGATTTATTCCATGCAATCAGTTGTTCAATTTGATGTTTGGAGAGTGTTTTGCTCGAGTTTGGAAGCTTGTGCAATAAATTTAGGTCGTGAGGAGTTTGGATGTGTTCGAGACTAGTGCCATGGTGGCTCTCCGGAGTTTCAACCTTGGCTAAGGAATACCTTGGGTAACTATGGTTTTTTGGTTTGGGTTGGGTTTTGTCTACTAGTCTACCCCTAGGATCCTTGAACCTAAGCAGATGGTGTCAGACATAGTCTCCACATCATTTCATGTCTTAGGTAATCCTCACATCTTTGCAAACTTTGGGTTCCTTAGGTGTGTGGGGTAAGGTCTCTTCGTCTCTCACATCCTTTGCATTCTTACTTTGTTGCAAGGTTTTTTATTTGTATGTTGGCGTACCCTGTGTTGTGGTCTCAATGTTCATACCTCCTCCTACTCTACAATGGTGTGAAGGCGATACCTGGTCCTCTGGTAAGTTTCGTAGGGAGTTTGAGAGTCTGTTCTAGGTCCAAAGCACTAAAATTACTCCTCTTCTCAACTGGGGTTGTATTTTCTATTCTAGTAAATCCCTTGGGTCGTTGGTGGGGCATGTCCCATCTAGCCCTCTCACCTGGTTGTCTTGCCTTTCTTGTTCCATTAAACATTGTGTTAGTCTTTTGATATCTTTTCAATTGGAGAAAGGATTCTGTGGTATCTGGTTTCGTATTGTTTCTTGTAGGGACATGAATAGATTCTTCTTGGTCTTCACCCTTAGCCAACTGTTAGCCTCTCTCAATTTTGGTATGCCCAAGCAATGGGGCCAACCCCATTGAGGGAGGGTCCAGGATGCCCAGGATGACACCCCGAGCCTAGACACAAATCATCCTTCACCAACTCAACTAGCCACGAAATAGAGGGTGTATAAGCTACTTCTCTTGCTCTCTCTCTAGGCTACTTGGAGGCCTCTGCTTCTATGGAATCCATTGTTGAGCAGCTACGACACATCCAAATTGATTTGGACATATTCAAGGAACACTAGTATGATGATCAAAATTAAATATCGACCTATCTTACTAATATTCAATACAATCAAAATGAAATTATGGCTCAACTAGATAGTCTCCATCGTAGTCATCGTCGCACCAATGATCATCATTGTAGCGTGGAAGCACGAGTGGAACATTTCCACATTGATGATCATGTTGGTTACTTCGCATCTCCCCATGAACTTCCCCCCTCCCCCCCTCCTTGATATGTTGTTGTCAATTTTGGTCTCCCTTTTTGTTATTCCTACTATGCTAGAGTTTCAATGCCTTACAAAAATAAGGTATGTGAAGTGTCCATTTTGGTATCCTCTAGTCCCCAATCTCAAAATTTACGGTCGTAATTAGAGTGTGAGGACTATTGAGACCGATTTTGTATGCTATTCTATTTTAAATTCTAATGAAAGATTTTTTATCATTAAGAAAAACAACAAAATTAAAAATAAAGCTATAATTTAATTAGTGTTTGTGATTTTTAAAATTTTAGCAATGTGAGATGTGTCAAGTTGTAAGTGTTTTCATGTTGATTATTGATTTATGGCTATAGGAATTTACTATCCATTTAATTTGTATGGCTATGGTAGCATTTATCCCGGTTTATAAAGTATTGATCACCATGATATAATGTGTGTGTATTGTTTTTCTAAAAAATCAATGGTTAATAAAATCATTAGAGATACGTTGAAGGAGATGGAAGACAAAATTAATGTTTTGTATTCATAAAAATATTTGTGCCTTGTTATTTGAATTCATCGAAGCATTATATTCCCTTGAACGCAAAAAGAGATATATCCTTGACAAAGAAGATGAAACCTAGGGATTAAAGAGGCATCTTATCTAGATCTCATAAGGAGAAAATAATACAATTTTTTTCCACAATTATGCCAATAATACTATTTTTTTCCACAATTATGCCAACCATCATTGGAATGTTAAAACTATATGCTATATGAAAGAAATTTAGGGGGATTCTTTCTCATCCCTTTAGGATATTTCTCAACTTGGTTTTTAATTCTTTGAATCGCTTTTCATTCACCCTACAGGATGCCCTATTTTAGAGCTGCTAGGTTTGTTATCTATATTTCCTCCTTTCATCTCCAAGGACATGAATGCTTCCCTTTTGCAAGAAGTTATTGGAGGGGAAGTTCAAATAGCCCTTTTATCCATGCAAAAGGAGAAAAGTCACAATTTGAATCATATGAGAATGGAATTCTTTGTGCTTTTTTTTTATTTGATCAAAGAGGATGTATTAAAGGTTATTTAGAGAATCTAAGAGGTCAAGCTTGGTATTCAGTGCCATTAATTCTTATTTTATTGCCCTAATTCCTCTGATGTAGGAAGCGTATTTTTTCGATGATTCTACCCTATCTCTTGTTGCAATGTGGCTTATAAGTTGATATCAAAAATCATTGCAACTAGACTGAAGCCTATTCTAAGTCTGATCATTATAAAGTAACAATTCATCTTTTACAAAATCGTTAAATACACAAGGTTGTTTTTCTAGCTTACGAAGCACGCCATTCTATAAAAACAAAAAACATTCCTATTGTTGTTATTAAAATCAATCTATATAAAGCCTATAGTCATGTGGATTAGACCTTCTTAATACTGGTTCTCATCTGTGTTGGCTTAAATCGTGCTATTGTAAACTAGATTATGGGGTGTATTACTTCTTCTGATTACATCGTGCTTATCAATGGTCATCCATTGGATTTTTTCAATCCTTATTGTGGCATGTGTCATGGGTTTCCTTTATCTCCCGCTTTCTTTCCTCTCGTAGTGGATGCATTTAACAAGCTCGTTTGAGATGCCATAAAAAAAAGGGAAGGTTGGAAGGCATTAATATATCACATAATGTATCCATTTCACATCTATTGTTTGATGAAGGTGTTTTTATTTTCGTTCTCATAGAAGTATGTTTCCTTGGAGAAATATCAGAAATTTTAGAACAATTCTCCCTTCTTACTCACATGATGGTAGTAACCCAGAGTCTACTATTTCTTTTTTATGTTTGTCTTAAAGAATAATGGATGATACTCATTAACACTTCCATTTCCAATTAAAATTGATTGAAGATGGCATAAAACATCTATGTCTTTTTACTTAAACCAAATGATTACCATTTCAATGATTGGTTGTGGAGGATTAAGACGGTGGAAGGTCGGATCTCTATTTGGACCAATAGGCTTTTGTTAAGAGGTGAGCGCATAGTCTTGGTTAAATCAGTTCTTGTAAGTATGATTGCTTATTAGACCTCAATTACATGGGCGCCCAAAGGTATTTAAGAAAATATTCACAAGTTGATTTTTCATTTTCTTTGTTTTGGCATGAAGCATAACAACGGATGGAATTTAGTGGCATGGGATCAGATTGTTGCTCCAAAAGCTTTTGTAGAATCACAGTTTAAAAATATACACTATTTTGGTCATGTATTGGTTGCATGAAACTTATGGGACCTCTAATATAGGTTTATGAAAGAACAAAATGAAATACAAATTTAAACAAAAACATAAAGCTACAATCAAAAGTAAACTTCAATTCATTAATAACAAATATTGAAATTTTTTTACATGCAAAATGGAAACAAGCTAGCTTGGGTGATCAGAGCTATCGTAGTGATCGTAGCTATCTTAGATTTTGTTGGCCATTATTTTTTTTTCTTTCAAAATAGATCCATGGCACTAGTTTGCAAATTTTCTAAAAAACAGTCTGAAATTTCAAAACCTGATTTTTTTTTGAAAATACTAAATTGTGTTAGAAATTAATAAATTGATTATCCATAAACTATAATGGATATTCCACTCAATAGTTCGTCACAACATATCTGATAATATTATATTAAAAATATGATATTCTACACTATTATAATTTTATTAAACTTCAAGATCTATGGATTTAACTATAATTAGTGAACGCATGCGAATGGAAATCATGCAGAAAGGTAGAGAATGACAAAATAATCTTACACACACACATAAGACACAATTTATGCTCTTTGGGAAACCCTTTTGAGAGAAAACCTAGTTGGAAGGTCAGGTTGCTTCACTCTCTTTCTCTGCCTAGAAAGATGGTTGTAGGTACAATGAAGTAATGCATGTGGCTTGTGGGTTGCTACAATGCACAAATAATCTTTGTGGGATCTTACTCCTATTGCTCCTGGTTATCTTTTCTCAGCTATGGAAAAAATGCTCTCGGAAGAATGGAATTCTTCGTCCTCCTAGTGGCTCGGTTATAACACAACTCAGTAGCCTACTAGTAGTTAATTTTGACTATGTCAACTCTTAACTACAGTTACAATATAGACTCTTATAGAGTCTTTTACATCCTGTGGCCCATGGGATGCTACAATGCACATATACACTTTGTGTTCTATACCTCTTATCGCTCATGGATATCTCTTCTCAGTGATGGAACAAAATTATCTCGAAATAATGAAATGTCTCTTCCTCCTAGTGGCCTAGTCATAACACAGTCCAATAGCCACTAGTGGTTCACATTGAGTAAATTAACTCTTAACTAGAGTTACAATATAAACTCTTCTAGAGTCTTTTACATCATAATCGTGTGGCTAGCCCCTTTTCTATGAATAATGGGGCTTGGCGCTACATCGTCTCGATTTGTAGGTGTGAAAACATGAAGGTGAACTGAGTGGAATAACGTTTTGCATACAGAATCCAATTAACATGCTTCTTATTTCGTTGGAAAATATTTGTGTGTATAATAGCGTGAAATAGAACCTATACGCCCTAAAAAATATGTACTTTATGTGTTGATGGAATTGGAAACTTTAGGATTATTTCAATATTTATAGGCTCTACTTCAATTCTTGTGCATGATATGTGATGTTATATAACAATCCCTTTTGTAAGAATCATTTTAGCCATTTGTATTGTTTCATTATGAAAATGAGTATACATCATCTAATATACTAGATATCATGGATGGAGGGACAACAAATTCATTTCTTGAATTACATCCATATAGAAAGATGTCAATATAAGATCAAAACACTTCTATAATGAATTTCATATATATATATATATATATATATATATATATGTACATAAACATTGAAATTTTTGAAATATTAATTGTAGATAAGAACAAAATACTCTTACAAAAATTATTTGAAATTTATTTCCATTTTTTAGGAGTTGAATTAACATGGCTATATTTTGCAAAATAAACTAATATAGTACTCCTATAAAAAAAACTAAATTTTAGTATATAGTTATGAGAAATTTCAAAAACAAAATTATATATTTGTAAGTTAATTCAATTGCAAATAAATCTGGAAATGAAGATGTTGTGAGAGTATCTCATATATAGCTATGAGAAATTTCAAAACAAAATTATATATTTTATAAGTTAATTTAGTTGCAAAAAAATCTTGAAATGAGGATGTGAGTTTGAAAGTAGTGAGATTGAAATTTAGGTTCTAAGAATTTATGCAATTTGAAATTTCTATAACAAGATAGGATAGAAAAGTATGAGATTTAAATTTTAATTTGTGTGGGATTTAGTCTTCATTATATCTGAGGCCAAATGTCATGGGGAATAGTTGAGAGTCTCAGCTAATAGTGAGGAATAAAAGCCATGGGAGCATACATATGAATGTTATAGAAAATTCCATTTGTGATGAAAACGACATAAATTTGATGAATACTTGTAACAAATTCTATCTATGATGAAAGAATGATTTTTTGTTAAATTTTATGACTGTTCAAATATAGTAGGAAGAAGATAAAAGTAGGAGCCAATAGTATCTATATGCAGTGAGAATATATCTTATAAATTAAAAAATTGTGGATATTTAATAAGAAAATAGTTATATTTATATGTTAAATTAAGTTGACAAAAATTAAATACACAAAATGACACTTTAAATCTCACTATCTCTCTCTCTCTCTCTCTCTCACACACACACACATAACTATGAAACTTTTTTTTTTGAATTTGGGGTTACTTAATGAATGAATTTTCATTATGTGCATATCATATAAATACATATTTATATATTGGTGCATTAGGACCATCCATATAAAAGTCAACATCATAAAACATGGTAACAATAGAATACCTAATCAAAATGTATATAAAATCAAAAAATAAACAAGAATAAATAAAAAACATTCACTACACATAAGATATAAGATATATAACAATGGTTGCAAATCATCACAAACAAGGCACAAGAAATAGACTTGGATTTAACTAGGTTATAAAAATAATTCATTGCAAGGCATTCAAAACAAAACAAAACAAGGAAATAAACTTGAAACACTTATCATCTACAATTGTGATATTGGACAACCAGTTTATCATACTCTCATTTAAATTAAATCTTAAGGCATTTGATAAGATTCAGGTCCTATAATTCCTTTTTGAAATTCACAAAGCATCATTAAAATTCTTGAATATGGGCAATGTTCTTTGTAGGCATTTCTTTTCCACTAACTTTTCAAATCCTATTCAAAGTATATGAATAGTAAAAGCATAACTGTAAAACAAATTTGATTGCATGTTTATATACTAAATTAAATTGGTAAAAATTAAATGGAAAAAATAAAACATTTTCAATCTTTGATCTAAATTCAAAAGAAAAAGAAATAAAAAATAAAATAAAATTATAATTATAGAATTACAATTTTTTGACTTTGGAATTACCAAGTGAATGAATTTCACTTTGTGCATATCGTACAAACATAATTGCATTAGGAGATTCCATACAAAAATAAACATCATAGATTATAATTCAATTAGAATAGCCAACCAAAATGTACATAAAATCAATCAATAAGTACGTGCTAAACTATAAATAGGAAACATGAATAAGGAAAATAATAATTGCATAGTTGATATATACCAATGGTTGTAAATAATTACAAATAAGGCATAACATATAGAGTTGAATTTAACTAGCTTATAAAGGTAACTAATTACAACTCATTGCATACAAAACTTGGACATAAACTAGAAGCACTTATTATTAAAATCTAGACAACTAATTTATCATACTTTCATTTAAATTAAATCTTTGGAAATTTGATAAGAGCCAAGTCCTAAAAGTTCTTTCCTTTGAAATTCATAAAGTATCATTGAAAATGCTTTTGCAATTCAATAAGCATGGTTGAAGTGCTACATCCAGGGAATTTCCTTTCTTTTGAAATTGAAAAGCATCATAAAATTTCATCTGTGCAATCTTCTTTGTAAGCATTTCTTTTCCATTAACTTCATGGAATTCGGTGGAAGAAATGTGAAGAGTAAAAACATAACTGCAAAATAAAAAGAAAGTCAGAACAAATTACTTTTAAAATCTTAAATGAACCAAACATTTTACTTAGACATGTCTAGGCACCTTCTTTTGTGAGAATTGCCTACTTTTAAAATCTTAAATGAACCAAACATTTTACTTAGAGATGTCTAGTCACCTTCTTTTGTGAGAATTGCCTAGCTCTACACACTTAAACACTAGAGATGCCCATTTGTTCTTTCGGAAAATTTCATGCAACAATTTGTGTCGACCTACTTGAACCTTGGGTGGACCTCTTGAAAAAAAGGTAATTATCTAGGTTAAATTTAGATTTTTTTTTATCTTTTTTAATATTATTACCATAAATCCTAGCTATTCAAAAAATCTTTACAAAATATAAATATACATATTTATATTATAACAATATTACAAACTCCAAATATAAATATCTATATTATAATATTATTTTTTAAATTATATTTATATTATTTGTACATTTGTAAATATCTAAATTATGGTAACAATCCTAAATACTAATTATATAAAATCTAATAAAATTTAATATTGTAAAAGATACTAATATATTGAAATTTAACATAATTGTCTTGATTTCCAAAACTCAACTTTTGCTAATGAAAAATACTAATCTTATTATTCTATGAGTACTTACAAATTTAACCTAAAGCTAAAATCTATACAATTCTTATCAATATAGAATCAATTATGTGGAAATGTACACATTCCAGTATTCTAAATTCTTCAACTTAAGTGGGTAATGCACATTAATGACACACTAAGTTGGTAATGCACGTTAATGGTTTGGGATGGTATGTTCAAGTGTATTTGATGTTGTAAGAAATTAGTTTTTTTGCACCATAATATATTTATTGTCATTTTCAAATATATATATATCATTCAAAATTCTTGAGGTAATCGTAATCTTTTCATTTTGACCAAATTTTGTTAGGAATATAAATTAAAATTATCGTTGAAAAAAAGTTGGTGAGTAGCATTGTAAACAATCATTTAAATGTTTTCATTCATCTTTTAATCTAGCATGTTTTTCACTTTCAACCTTGGATAACTACATATTTTAGTAAATATAATTTAATGCATATTGGTTTTTATAATTTAATGTATATTTTCTTGCAATTGTATTTCTTTTTCAAATAACATGTCAAAAATACCATTATGTTTTCTTTGAACCCTTTATTTGATTGACCAATAAATCAGCATGAAATTTCAAATATACTATGAGTTTTTAAAACATATTAGGTGTGTGAGACTTCCAACAAGAGTGATGGTGAGTTACACATTTTGAGAAAATCCTAATTGACCACATGGTATATTGCTTTTCTAATCTCCATGACAAGTTATAATGTTGCTTGCCAAACCATCTAAATTGATCAACAAAGAGCAGATAATAAATCTATAATTATTAATAAAATAAAGATGTGAATATGAAAATAAATGGAAATAATTCAAGAATCTACATCGTGCATTAAACTAACATCATTCGTGGACACTGTCTAGAACCATCGTGATAACAATAGTTTCACCAAACAAGAGTATATACATTATCTATATAGAATTATGTTTTTTATCTTGTTGTCAATGTTCATGAATCAAATGAGGGAACTCCTGACAACCATTGTACCATATGAGGTTTGTGAAAAACTTCAATATAACAATTGTCAACCATGAGACATTAGAAATTTGCTATAAACTTTAAAAAACAATATAGTGCTTTATGAGGTCATCCATACTATTATGACAATTTAGCACCAAAAGAAATGTAAAATAAGTTTTAAACAACATACCCTCAGTACAACAGTTCTGATTGACATGATTAGTGTCATGCTGAGATGTTTTGGAATTCACTGAAGTCTATAAAAAACTTCTAACTACCTTGGTGTTGGGACGAATGGGCTTTTGCAAGGCCAATTGTCTAGTTGTAGACTTTCAGGCGCCTAGTTGAAATTTATAAAGCATCATTGAAACTGTTTTTGAAATTCAAAAAATATGGTTGAAGATGTTACATCGAGGGGAAAAATTCCTTTCTCTTGAAATTGACAAAGCATCATAAAAGCTGCTGCATCCTGGGCAATCTTCTTTGTAAGCATTTCTTTCCCACTAACTTCATGGAATTTTGTGTGAGGAATGTGAACATTAAAAACATAACTGCAAAACAAAATGAAAGTTAGAACATATTACTTCCAAAATCTTAAATGATCCAAACATTTTACTTAAACATGTCTAGTCACCTTCTTTTGTGAGAATTGCCTAGTTCTGCACACTTAAACACTGGAGATGGCCATTTGTTCTTTTGGCAAATTTCATGAGCAACAATCTGCGTGGACCTCCTTGAACTTTGGGTGGACCTGTTTGGAAAACAAGTATCTAGGTTAAGTTTAGTATTTTTTTTCCCATATAGATATTATTACCATAAATCCTAGTTATTCAAAAAATATTTACAAAATATAAATATACATATTTATATTACAATAATATTACAAACTCCAAATATAAATATTTTATATTTTATAATATTAATTTTTAAATTATATTTATATTATTTATACTTTTGTAAATATCTAAATTATTGTAACAATCCCAAATACTAATTATATAAAATCTAATAAAAATTTAAAACTGTAAAAATACTAATATAATATATTGTAATTTAACATAATTTTCTTGATTTCCAAAACTCAAGTTTTGCTAATGAAAAATACTAATCTTATTATTTTACAAGTACTTAGAAATTTAAGTTAAAACTAAAGTCTATATAGTTTTGATCAATATAGAATCAATTGTGTTGAAATGTGGAAGTGTACACATTTCAGCCTTCTCAATTTCTTTAAATTAAGTTGGTAATGCATACTAATGGTGTGAGATGGTATGTTCAAGTGCACTTATGTTGTGAGAGTTTTTTTTCACTATAATAGATTTATCCTCATTTTCAATTATAT
>APFE030578749.1:0-14788 GCA_000404065.3 Pinus taeda
CCATTGCGTAAAGTTCCCTCCTGCCAAGCCTTTGTTGAATATGAAGATCCACTGAAGATAAGGGTTTTACGTGGTTAACCCAAAACACTGATAAATGAAGATCCGAGGATAGAGATACCCTGTAATGCTTGTGACCAACTGTGATTCTGCCAGTGCGTGGCCTAGCAAATGGACTTCGATGAACTGTGGGTTTGTGGATGACCCATAACCATGAAGAACGAAGATCCAAGGATAGAGATACCCTGTAATGCCTGTGACCAACTGTGATACTAACAGTGTACGACCTAGCAAATGGACTTCGATGAAGTGTGGGTTTGTGGATGACCCACAATCGTGATGTTGGTTGTTGATGAAGTAGCAGGTGCCTACATAGCTTGGGGTGGGAGGACACATCTCCAAATAACCCAAGCCGATTGATTCTATGTTGAAACTGATGAATGTGAAGCAGGTGCCTACTAAAGTGGGGTGGGAGGGCACGTCTCCAATGGAAACCCACTCCGAATGCTGCTCCAGAATTAAAATGGACATAACTCGGCCAATATAACTCAGAATATTTATTATAACCTGTTTTTAGAAGCAGAAGGATCATTTTACATCTTCCCATGTGATGGAAATCCTTATCTGGGCTCTCTGAGATCTCAGATTCGCACTGCAACAGTTTCATTGTCACAAAAATTCTGATAAAATAGCTGATTTTAAATCAGCGATATCTCCCACATCCGAACTCCGATTCGACCCTTTTTTTTTTTGAAATTGGGTGATTTTTTGAGAGGAATCCAGATCTACAATTTGATTTTGTAGATATTACACCAGGACGTCTAGATCTGTGCTGCAAGCTCGCTGCCCTAAAAAGTTATCTGCAACCCCACTGATTTTTAAATCAGCGATATCTCCTTCATCCGGACTCCGATTTGACCGATTTTTTTTTTTAATCGGCTATTTTTTCACAAAGAATATAGATATGTAATTAGATTTTACAGATCTTGAACCAAAATGTACAGATCTGATCTGCAAAGTCACCGCCCAAAAAAAAAAATTCCTGCAAAAAACTGAGACTGAAATATGCATGAAACCCTCATTTCCATGGAATCGTAACCTGCTCTGATACCACTGATCCGGATCTTGGGGGGAGGCCCCCAAGATATAAGAGATTGAAATGGATCTTGGGGGGAGAGACCCCCAAGATCTGAAAACTTGGATTGCCAGAAGAAAAATATGAGAATGCCCAATAAACAAAACCACAAAGAAACTTTTTATTAAAACCCAAATGAAAATAAACCAGCTAGGGCAATGGCAGCTTATCTCTGAGAAGAGATGTGTGGCTACATGCCTCTGAACTATAAAGGCTACATTGTAGCGGACAATCTGTCCTTTTACAAAATGTGACTTGTTACTTATAGTATTTTTCTAGTTACAATACCATGGGTCAATTCCATGGGTGAATGAATACCATGGGTGGATTTTACAATACCACGGGCAGATTGCCATTTACAATACCATGGGTCAATTCCATGGGTGAATGAATACCATGGGTGGATTTTACAATACCATGGGTGGATGCCATTTACGATACCATGGGTAAATTCCATGGGTCAATGAATAATATGGGTGGATGAGTACCATAGATAACCAATACAAGGGGCCATTTTCCATTCGGATCAATGGGAGTATAAATGTTAAACTTAAACCCATCCAAACATAAGCCATCCCCATGTAACTAATATGCTAAAATGAGAGATAAAATTAATAAAATAACCCCATTGTATTTATAATTTCCTTGAAAGCATCTAACTATCAAAAGATTACTCGAAATTCTAGCAACCAAACCCAAATCAATATGATTGGAAAACTTTATAGAGAGGGCATCAAAGTTGATGTGCCATTTTTTTGTGTACAATGGTTAGGATACCTAGGACTAGTGACCCAATAACATTCTTTTTGTATCCTATGTTGTCCTGGAAATCCATCCCATCAAACCTTTGGCCAAGATCAAGTAGTGAGGTGAATAACCTAGAATGGGAAGAAATTTGTTTATGTTCAGTTGTGAAGAACAACCATTGACATTCTCTTACTAGCGAACCTACCTAATATAATAAAGGTTTCCTTTTTGTGTATGTCAATAAGTTGATTGTACTTCACCAAAAATAAATTGGGCTTTACAACCTTCCATTTCATGCATTTCTAGTTAATTTTCAAGATCTCACTACCAGTTGGTTTCTAGTTGGAGGGGGTAGAGGGGGGGCGGGGAGTTGGGGGTCATTTCCTCAAATACTTAACATTTAGGAAGTCAAAATGTCACTCAGGAAACTAGAAGTTGAGGGATCTGAAGAGAGACATGAGGGAAATACCACTAAGGGGTGTAATGAAGATGTAGGTAAATTAGGGTCTTCCAACAAAGAATTTGACAAAGGTGGAACAAAACTAGTTGAGGATGTGCTTCCCAAAGGAACAAGGGAACTAAAGTGGGGTGCAAAGAGATCATTATGGTATGTGCATCATTATGTTAGAGGTTGTGAGAGTCTACAAGGTCTAATGAATTGGCAGAGAATAATAATGTATTAGATGCCTACAAAACTCTGTAAGGGGTCTGATGAGACATGGGGGTTTAAAAGACCTGTAAAGGGGAGGATTGCAAGGAATAGGATTATGATGGGAATGTTTAGATATGAGTCCCTTCCAAAAGGTCCAAGGAGTATTCCATAATGTCTACCTCCATTGTTAATGTATGCGACAATATCAAGAGGAGAGAGATTTCCTACTGCCATAAGCAATACCAAGTTGACTTGGCTTAGAAAAGCTCATGATCCTACAACTAAAAACCATCAACATTATTTATCTACACCACTTCCTATAATATGTTATTAAAACTAATAATATAATATTAATACACAAATAAAACTAATAAACACTAAAATTATAATACAAAATTTAAAATATAATTAAATTAATTATATAGTTACTCCCCATGTGAAGAGATAAGATAATTTTATATTAATTAAAAAAAAAAATAATAATATACAAAATTAAAAATAAAATAAAACAAACTTCATATCATAATTAATTATATAATACTCTAGCCCAATGCTTTATATCATCCAATTTATACTTAACATGATACCCCACTAACATAAATAAATATTAATACTGGGTATCATACAACACACTTACAATAAAGTGTTTATGTATTAAAACTCTATGTTGCATGATACGAAAAATGTTTATGTATATAGAAAGAGAGGTGAAAATGCAGGATGTTAAACATTAAAATATTCATACACCTCACCATTAATATCGTAAGTTGATTTCATTTTTATTATATTAGTATATATAAAAGTATATATATTTATATTTTTTTTAATTGTTTATCGTTCTGTATGTTGGATTGTGTAACACGATTTCTTATAATATAATCTTCTAGCTTAAGTCAATTTAGATTTCAAAGACCTATATGTTTTAGCAATTATTAAATGGCTTACATACACTTTAAATAATCGTTAGTGGCCCGCATTTGGACTTGACTTGCAGTTATGATTTCTTCAACAACCAATATGTTTTCGATTTCTCAGTGTTAGACTCGTATCTTTTTTTTTAAATATTATATCATTATGTAAGTTGTCCTTTTCATCAAAGAGGTCCCAGATTTCTCCACCGACGTGCCTTCTTTCTGCTCTCTCACTGGGAACTTTCAGCTTGACGACTCTGTCACTAAGGCTGGAATAATTGTACTGTACATTATGACATTCAGGTTATCCACGTTTACTTGTAAATGAGAACGAAATGTTAGTTTATAATTTGGATTCAGTTGGTGCTGTATATAATGAAATGAAATAATATTTTAATGTTTACGGTATTAAAAATAGTTTATGAGACTATCAGTGTTTTGTTTTTTGTAATTCAATTTTTCTTTTATTTAAATTGATGATGAGTTGGCTCAACCTTTTAATAATCTCCTAGCTAAAAGGACAATGTACAGAAACCAATGTTAATATATTCCCGCAACTTTCTTTGACGTCTTTGGATGCATCACATTCCAAAATGAAATGTTTTTCCGATTCCACTCCCCAAGACGTGCAAAATCTACACCTCCATTTTTTGTTTTTTGTAATTCAATTTTTCTTTTATTCAAATTGATGATGAGTTGGCCCAACCTTTTAATAATCTCCTCACTAAAATGACAATGTTAAGAAACCGATGCTAACATATTCCCGTAACTTTCTTTGATGTCTTTGGACGCATCACAATCCAAAATGAAATGTTTTTCTGATTCCACTCCCCAAGATGTGCAAAATCTACACCTCCGTTTCTTCCCAAGCTTCTTTAGGCTTTTCCCATTCTCCTGTTTCACACCAAAATTGATGCGAGTTGGCTCTTAATTGAGCAATAAGAACATTTTCTCTCCTCAAAGTGTTAGCTCCAATGTACTCTTTTTGTTGGAGATCACACGTAGGGTTGAGTACCTGAATGTAGTACTTCTTGTTTCTACCCAACTCTTTTTCCCATACCTTTTTACGAAACTTATCCATAACAAAATTCTTCATCTCCTTGTTATTTCTAGGATAGAGATTGAGATAGATATTCCATTTTTTTATTCATGCATAGTTTTGTCTCATCCATGTTTTCTTTCTTTCACTCATGCCTTCATTAAAGATAACATTAGGCCATCAACCTACTCCCATTTGCACAATTCTTTTTAGATATCATATGAGCTGCATCATAGCAATTTCTTCGATCAGAGTTGCTCTTGTTTCACTCAACATTATCTCATAAAGTACCAAACTTTTATTTGGAACTTGCTCATGATCAGGCATTTTTGGATTTTCCCAATTTGTTTCCATTTTAAGACGGGGGTGCTGCTAGCCCACAATTCACACCCACATAGCATCACTAGAAAAAATAGGAATCCAAAAATCACTTTAAATGTTTTACAATCCCATAACTCTACCTCCCTATATCTGTTTTGAAGAGCATATAATGCTTTCCACCATCCTAAAAATCTCTTCTCTTTGCAGTCCTCCAAATTAATTTTGTTTGTTGAAATCAATTCCTAGGCATTTGTACTCATTTACTTCTTCAAGAATGTTGCATTCAAAGAAGAACGTACACTGGCTCTACTTCCTTTTATTAGAGAAAATCATTATTTTGGTCTTGTTAGTATTGACTTGCATCCCCACTTCTCTACAAAAATTCTCAAGGGCATATAGGTGGATTTACAATCCATGGGCTGATTTAGAATTCAATACAAAATCATCAGCATATAAAAGAAGTTTTATCACAAGCTCCCTAAACTGAAACACCATCTCGACCTTGCATATCTAGCCACTCTTCCCATTTATCAATATATAAACCAAAAAGAGTAGGGGATAGAGTGAAATCTTGCTTGATTCCAATGTCACTTCTAAAGCTTTATGAAATACTTGTTGAGGTTCTAATTTTGACTTTCACATCTTCATAAAGCCTATGGACAATAGCTCTATAATGCAAAGGAATTTCAAGTTCTTCCATTCTACGCCACAACTTATCTCTAGGGACCATGTCAATTTCCTTTTTGAAGTCAACAAAGCAGCATAATACTTATGCTTTGTCAACCCCAAACCTTTTTAATAATGTGTCTCAACATGATATTGTGATCCACTGTAGAATACTTCGGCCTAAAACCCGCTTGTCTTTTTTCCCTCTTTTCTTTGATTTCTACCCACTTACTGATTCTATTTTCTACCATACTCCCGAAAAGAGATGCAAACAAAGGATTGATCATAATAGTTCTATAATTGGAAGGATTATTAATGTCTACACTTTTAAAAAGGGGTATTACTAGGCTAGTTGTCCAATCTGTTGGGAATCCTTGTTGAATGATGTTGTTGAATATTTCCATGATGTGCAGTGTAAGAGTGTTCATTCCCCATTTTAGATACTCTGCTTGAAGTTGAACGAAGTCATTTTCCTTTCTTGGTTTCAACTTCTTAATTCTAATTGACATAATGAAATGTATAAAATCATTAGGAGAGGAGTTAAAAACTAGTGATTGCACTAGATGTTGCAAAGGAAACACTTTTAAGGGATAAATTCTAGAAGAATCATGTCATATAAAAATCATTATAGATAAAAATTATTAAACAAAATGTCATTCAAAGCTAGAAGATAAAGAGAAATAGCTTAAATTATGCCAAATTGAAAGATTCTATAACCTTTCCAACATAGATTGCCTCTTAATCTTCAAAGATGGTCATTCAAGTTCCAATAGCACATATTTGATGGATTTTGAAAAAATACGGGTAGTAAATGAAATCAGATAAGTTAAAAAAAATAATATTAATTCATGAGAAATATGATGGTTATCTTTCCAAATTTAAATTTGCATCACAACCTCACAAATTTGAGATATCACCAAGTATGAGTTGGAAATGAGCTAGACATCAACTCCCAATTATTCATAATTTTTTGTTTAAAATGTGCAACTTTGATGGGAAACTCTAGTGCAATGAAGTTGATGATGTTCAATATCTCCAGTGTTTCCTCTAAGAACATCATTTACATGGTTAAAGACATTGATTATTCACGCAATCCAATAAACCAACAATCATCTATAATTTGACCAACTCAAAACTAACCAATAAAAATTAACTAAAAAAAATAACATAGAATTTTTATTTTAACGTAATATTATTATTATTATTTATTTCAAATTTATGATAACTACTCAACAAAAACTGATAAAAAAAACAATGTAAAGTTTTTATTTTAACATAGGGTTAGTTTTATTTATTTTATTTTATGATTACCTCTCATAAATTTTGAATTTATGACAACTTTTACAACAAATTTGCTTATTTTGACAAATATTTCTCCCTTTCCGACAACTTTGTAATTTATTTTGCGTTGATGGGAGTATTGTCATCTATGTAACATTCACAACCCTTCGATTTTAAATTACCTTTGTGTCTCTTTTTTTTCTTAAAGAATACCCTTTTCAATTCAATATAAAGCTTAGTATTTTTGTCACCCTCACTAATCCACACATACCTACTTTTAAGATGTCATTCATTATCTTCTTTGATAGGAAGATCATGCCTCTCTTGTTCCAGTTCTCTAATAGTGGTTAGTACATCCTTCGAGAAGACCCCATTGGAATTAAAATACACAAATTTTATGCTATGTTCCACTTCATTTAAATAGGCTTATTAATTTTCGTTATGATGTTGAGACCATCCTTTCATGACCTATTTTAGTCTGGATTTTTTTTTCCAAATTGAGCCATATGGGGGTTAAAACATGACGGATGTAAGAGTGACAATTTTTCCTCGACCATCTTTTTAAAATCTTCTTTAGAAAACCAAGAGTGGTTGAAACAAAGTGGGTGTGAATGTTTATTTGAATCAACAGATGATCTAAGAAAAATAGGGAGATGATTAGACAATCCGTTGTGAGATAGTCCAAGGCTTGAGAAAATCATTGAAATGAGGAGCCTGTTGAGGAATTTGTATTTGACCTTGTTGATGTCCAAAATGGTCCGTGGAAAGCTAGGAAACCTCTAGTTCAAGGCTAGTAGAAGATTGTGTGCTCGATTTGCAAGTTCTCTCCTTTCTGCATCTCCTACAAAGTATTTCATCTTGTCCAAAGAAGACTTTGAGTTAGGTTTGATAACTTTTCCATGTGTGTTTTGAATGAAGTTTCTTCTTCCAAACATGCATTGCAATCTCAATATGATTTATAATCTATATGGTGTGATCTTCAGATGAAAAGTCTAGGTTATCTAGAAGACAATTTGGGGAAAATTGTTCTACTATTATGTAGCGTCGCTATATTTTGTATTCAACTTCTATAAGAGGTGACAAATTTGATTCCAATACTAGCGAAGTACCACATTCTATTGATGTGATATACTTTGTATTGACTCATATGTCATTGAAATAAAATATAGTGACAGATTGTTACCGAATCCACTTACAAGAATTTCCTTGCAAATGCATTATGTTAATGTGTTATACTCCATATTGACTCCTCTATTGGTCAAATAAATATAAAGAGATATTGTACCAAATCTACTTTAAAATACTTTCCTTGAAAATGCCTCAAATCCTATATGTTCATCATTTCAATTTCAATTTTCCATATTTTTATCGCATTATTGATTTGCTCAATATTCTAGATATTACTCTACATATCCATATTACCCAGTTGGAATGTATAGTCTCCATATGCCATTAAACTGTTAGAAAGGGGGATACATTGACTTTTAGAAAATTGAAGGGGATTCCAAACATGAGCTAAATTAAGTAATTGAGACAATTAAGTAGATTATACACTAGGATCTCCAGAAACACAATGAAGCACAAATATTGGAAACCAAATAATGTCAATGAAAATACCATTATGATCAGGACATTTATTCTTGCCAATTTCCTTTGGTATATAAGCGCCTAGGGAAAATAATCTCTCAATGAATGAATTTGGTTAAAAATATACGGATCCAATCTGAAGCAAATATACAAATAATATAATCACTTTCAGCATGGTTTTACATGACCTTGTAATCCACAATTTTATCATTTGAATTCTCAATAACTGCATTAATGGAAACTCATCTACAGGGGAGCAAATATCACTCCCTGTCAAAGAGAATGTATAGTTTTCTCAAACTAAACCCACTATATGAAGAGAAAATTGATTCAACAAATCTATACAATCTTGAAATTTAAGAGCCTACATTGTCCATACTCTTTCTTGCCATTTTACAGAAGAATAAGCCTCAAGAATCTATTTTACAGCAATCATGTTCATCATTCCACCACCCCGAGAAACCAATTCCATCACTAGTTATCAGTTGTGTGGCCTACTTCCTTCATTCTCATTGTAGGACCAAGCCTTACCTAATTCTGCCAAAACAGATTTCTTGATCCTTACAAGCCCATTAGCATTCGGGTTGGTATCTCCAATTTTCTTCTCACTGATGGGAAACTAGTGTAGGAGTCTATTCTGAGGGAAATAGTCTTTCACATCTCTACCTTTGATACTAGTAAAAGGGGAAATAGGTCCCCTCCATGTACCTGATTGTTGTGTGGGGGTAGAAAACAGAGTAGAATATGGAGTGCTAGAACTTAAATGAAGTGAAAATGGCATATAACCTTTTCTATTAGTAGGAACCACACCCCGACTAAATCTAGGAAGAATGGAGGCATGTTATTGGGCAGAAGCTTGTTTGGTCATATAATCCACAAAGATAAGATCATTGATCTGAGCAATGATGCTAAATTCCAAACTCTTCGGCACCCTTGAATAGATTTCCAAAATTGATTGGCCAATATCTTGCAAGTAAACTGATTATAGTAAAGAGTTTGTACAAAACTTGAAAAAACCCTCAAATTTCTAACAATTATTTAGAAGATCGATATACATACAAATCCCATAAAACTCCATTAAACATGTTTACAACCTGTCATACTATACTAACCATTCAAAACCAATATTCATTGTTTTAGATCAAGATTTTATTTGTCTAATATCTCATTGTGTTCATTTTCACAACACAATTAAATGACTAAAAGTCACTATGAATAATATTGTATTTTCAAAACTATATCTCTAAGGGAGTCGATTACCATATTGTATTGGATCTTGTTCACCTCCAAAATGGTTTGTGGCAAGCCAACAAACCTCTGCTTCAAGGTTAGTAGAAGACTTTATGCTCAATGAACAAAAAATCCTCTCCTTTTTGCATCTCCTATAAAAATTTTCATCTTGTCTTCATTTAATTCGTATTAAATGCCTTAAGATTTTTCAATGTGTCAAATTCATTTCTGTATATAAAAATCTATTTTAAATAAAGAAATCACAATCTCTAAAAATTATATTATCTAATTAATACCAAAAACACATTTCAATCTCTATTATAAAATATATGATAAAAAATCTTATCACTTTTATTATAAGTATTAAAGGTTCCTTATTATTTTCCATGGTTGAATATTCAACGATATTTTTAAATATCTCGAAGAATACTTAAATTGTTTTTCCCCATAATTATCAATTAAGAATAGTTAAAATATCTTGGAGAACACCATTTTCTCATTTTACATCAAATTAATATTTGTTTTGCGTTAATTGTCGTGTCTTTTATGACCAAATAAATTAGTAGGGTGGTTTTCATATACACTATGATTTTTCAACGAAAAGGAAAAAGGTTGAGAAATTTAAAATATTTTTATAGGTATTAAAAATGAAAAGTTTATTACAATTATATAAAAGAATAAGTGAATTCTAAATAAAGAAATGATATATGTTAAAAAATGTTTAATGCTCTATTATTAAAAATGTTTTTATTACCAATTTAATAATTTATTTCAAAATTTAAAAGATGACATAATCATATCATTGTTTTCACGTTAAACTTTTTATTTTTATCTTTATTTACATATATACGGCAGCAGTATACCTACTTCGCATTTTTTTTATATTATAAGAATATTGGTCAAAGTATTTAATTTTTTAAATGGTCACTTTTTAATAATATTTTCCATAGACTCATCTCCACCACAATACATGGAGAGAATTCTCAATATGAATTCTTTTAATCATTGTCTTGCAACACCTTTGTAACCTCATCTGTCGATAGATCAAGAAAGTTTTATAAGCAAATTCGTTTATTAATTAAATTTATGCCGGTTTTGAATTTTATATATACGATAATAATATAATTTAAAATTTATGTATTGACACAAGCAACACAAAAACCATTCATTGCTATCATTTTCCTATTTCTCTTTCATTCCATAATTTTCTCATGGATGAGCCTTGAATGCAATTATTTGAGCACCCTTTTTCATAAGGTTTTCATTTAGTGAATTTGTGTATGGTACACACATTCATTGGACATTACCAAATACTCTCATTTTCACTAAATATTAATAAACATCTTTTAATGTTTTTTGTTGAACCCTTTTTCTAATACATATTTTTAATAAAAAAAAGCCCTTATTTTTGCTATATACCCCTTTTGTACCCACCAATACTTACTAATACTCCATAACAATATCTCTACATTTTTTGAATCCTTGTTTATAACATTCATGGATGACTCTCTTTATTATAAGGGTGCTTGATAATAAAATACTTTATTTAATTAACATATATTGTGAGGTAGAAATCTACCTCTAACAACAAAATAATTTTGAATTTATATGTATAAATAAACAATGCTAGAAATAAACTTGCATATTTTAAATTCATCTATTAACCATAAAATTGAAGGCACCACAAAACATACACCAAATAAAAAACACATTCCACATGAATAAAAACATGAAGAGTTGTCTATAATTGAATGCATGCCTGTGAAATTGGTTGTTAAGAAGCTATTAATTTCCCAAATATAAAAATCAATTATGGATTCCACCTCCAAGCTTGACTACAATACCACCAAGGTGAACAAAGCTCCTGTGGGGCTCTAATTTCAGTTAAACCAATCGATTACCCTTCTAACTTAGTCATTATTCTCATTGTTGAGCACATTGAACCTTCATCCAAACAACAACTACCATGACACACTCATATCCTTCATAACACAAGGATGAAATTCCCATACTTTGCTCCATAGTCCCTCACATATATTCTTCCTTTCCAACACATATAGAAAGAGGAGTTGAACACTATTGGTTTCCTACTTGAAATGACCTAGAAGAGAACACTTGGATTAAACTATCCATGATTATCACTAAAATGGTTGCATGCATTAACAATGTTTTTTCCTATTATTACGAATGTTTCAATTATTATTTTCCCCCAAAAACCATTTTCTCCCATATCCAATAACAAGTTCCTACCTTTCCACAAGATCTTCTTGGACTTAATTAGATGGGATTTTTTTCTCCTATATAATAATAGAAATCTTGATTTCACACAAGTTTCTCCATGAACAAGGAGGGGGAGAACATTTGAATCATGCAATAGAGGATTCCCATGGGATAGGAATGATATCAATTGATTAGAGAAGTTCAATAATGGTTTCGCCATGGTAGTTAACCTTATATAAGTGCTCTCCTCTGAGGAAGCAAACAAAAGCATATAAAGGAGCATCCGAGGAAAATGATTATGCAAATATTTATAAGGAAGAATGTGCAAGGAAGGTTCCACTTACAAATTGACATATGTCAATTCAAATCACCTATATGCCATATTTCCTCTTCCACTCTTATGATCTCATGGTCCATTATTGCCTCTTAAACAATTTTTTTTTTAGTGTAAATTTTATATTATTATTTATTTCCTTTTATACATGTTTTTACATATATAACAATATTATGGAAACCACAACAACCACACTATCATTTGAAGCCATCATGAAATCTCTTATATTTTTACTAGTGAGTTTTAAACCTTAATCACTTAACTACAAATATTTACAATATATTGCCAATATTTACACTTGAGATCCTTTAGCTCAAACGGCTTGACTCTTATCAAATAAATTATATTATTTGAATAATAAATAATTAAACTATTTTTATAATAACGTGTATTAAAGTGAAAATTACATTTTTGATGGATTAAATTTTGTTTTCCCACCCATCTAAACTCAAATGTCATTAAAATTAAACATAATACAAATACACGATATACCTTTACATTTTTATGTTATATATATTAAATAATTTATTTATATCTATTATAATATTATTAAAAAATCTACATTTTAATTTATAAAATAAATACACATATCATTAAATTTCACTGTGCTAATTGGCAAGAGAGCAAAGTGTCCCGAAGAAAATACTTAAATTGAATAAGTTATTCATGTAAAATTCTTTTCTTTTTCTTTCACATTGGTTGAAGACAAGTAATGCAGTAGAACTAAGGGATCCAGAAAAGAAATTAAAGTATATATATATATTAATATATATATAATTGCAACCTAGTGAAGTATGTGGGTTGTTGAAGGATAATGCAAAACAGAGATATTTTTATGCATTTAAAACAATGATGAAATGTTTGTTGTTTTTGGACTTTTTCGACACTTTCCATCGGTAGTCCAGCTGGTCAGCCAAGTCTACCCACAACTTATTGGTCACCATGTAAGCCTCAGGTATCAAAACCTGAATAGCCAAGTCTATTTGAGCAGTCTAACCTCTATCATACTAGAACTTTGTTGACAAGTGTCTGTAGTGAGATTCACCTGAGATAGTTTAGGGTCAATCTTCATACTTCTATATGAATCACTTATAAACATAAATAAATCCAATATTTTGGAGATTAGCAAGTAATATTATCCATCCTATATATTTCTATCATTCATACAAAATCAAGAAAAATGTTGAAGATTTAGGTTTTGTCCAGAAAAGAAAAAGAATAACTTGCGAGTTATTAAGAATTGATCATTTTTTGGTAGATATTTCCAGAAGTTAAAGAAACTGGGAGTGCTTTCCTTATGAATCGTTATTATATATTATATATAATACAATGCACCAAAATATCATTTTAGGGACAATAAGCTTATTTAACACATCACAAAATAGTCATTGTACTAATGTTATTTATATTGTCTCTGTCAAGTCTGATAAACCGACGATTTTAGTTTGTAAGTACAAAAATGGGCAGAAACACCAATACTTATAAAATGTAAGTGGCGGGAGAGATATGGTACGTAGACACACTTTCGCATCTACCATCACTATTAGCGAGAGTCAGGTTTGGCGTTCAATTTCTTGGGTAGTGGTTTGTAAGTTGGCTGCAAATTAGATGCAAGTTTGATTCCATAAACAAAATGTTCGAAAACTATTTGTTATGAAAATAAGTGATACTAAAGAATGATGGAAAGAATTCATATATTTCACACAAAGGTGTATGTGTCAACACACACATTTCATTATAGAGTTTGTGAGATCTGACTTATTCCTAATTTAGAAGGAGAGGTTGAGAGAATTTCTCAACCATCACCAACAACTCATAAACGAGCATTACAGATATAGGATGTAAGCATTAACTCCAAGTGCCCCACTTAATTCTTATATCACATAAACTTATGGAAACCACCCATAAACAACAAAATACACAATAATTCTTTAAATGGTTTACAACTTGCAGATCATTATAGGCTTCATCAAGTTGCCACATAACCCTCGTAAAGGTGTAGTTGGCAAGTTGGATTCTCAAGTTCGATTCCTGAACTCCCGAATCAAGGACCTCTTGAAGTCAATTACTGAATAGAATCCCAAGCCATCACATAACCTTATTAGAAGACCACTCCCACGTCTTCAACAAATGAGGGATCCTTCCCTAGGTCCACAACTGCCATACTATCTTGACAACCATCCATGTTGAGCCTTTTCACTGAACTGTAGTTGTTCTAAAAGAGTTTGACAAGTTCAAATTCTTCTTTGAAATCATCATCAAAATTCAATGAATATTTGATGGGTCCCATCCCACGCTAGCGGGCTTTAACACTTTTATACCTCCACCTGTACGTATACGTGTCTGTCTGCACAGTTGATATTTCTCCCGCGCTTGTCTTCAGTAGCTGAGGAATTTATTGATCGCAGTTATGGCTCCGTCCTTGCCTCGGTATTGGTAGATAAACTAACCCTAACTCCGCCTTCGCGATACTTCGGTCATTTTTCGTTGCTCCTGGAGGGTTTTTGGAGCTCTGTGAAATGCGCTGGTCTGTGGATTTGTTATGTGGTTCTGTTATGTGGTTCAATGGTGACGGATTATCTTTCCTCTGGCTCTGTTTATGGCGAGGGTTACTATGGTATTTCTGTTCGGTTGTTTTTACTTTCTCGGTTCCTGTATGCGTCTCCAA
>APFE030578763.1:0-57750 GCA_000404065.3 Pinus taeda
ATCGGTGGCCTGATAGATGCTTCCCTCTCGTAGTTGCTCATGATGAAAGATCTTCCTTCAAGCGATCAGGCTTCTTCAAAAGGACATGCTCTGATACCAATTGTTGAAAATAATACTGAGAGGGGGGGTGAATCAGTATTATCTAGTCCTTTTACCAAATCTTCCTTATTTATACTTTGAATTATTTTTGCATATCAGTATCATAAAATAATGAGCATGAACAAGAAAAACAGAACACTAGATATAAGGTGGAAACCCAATGTGGGTGAAAACCACCTGCTACAATATGTCTCTATATTTTTCAAATTAGAAACTCCTTTTACAATGGTTTTGTACTGGTGCAGTCCTTTACCAGTACACAGGCTGCAACTTGCAGAGAGATACAACTCTCTCTCGTTTTCTAGTCTCTCCTGGAAGGGAGCTACAACCCCCTACTTCTTTACTTACAAGGACCACTTTTCATAAATTTTCAAACTGGATCCATATACATCAAATGATCATCAAGTACATATAAATTACAGTCAGCTACAGTAACCAGATCAAAATAACAGAACTGAACCCAGAACACCTTATCAATAGAAAAATTCAGTCAACAGATAGTCCTAAAACAGATACGCAACTTTCCTTTCTTTGGCCTGCATCGGTACGCACTTCACCCTCTGCTTGTCTGCGTATCCCCGCAGAGCTCCTTCTGCTGCACTGCATGCCCACGCACTGCTTCTTCTATCGCGCAGCGTACAGTACGCACTCAGATGCAATATCGCGCCGCGTACTGCCACAGAGGTACGCACCCAGAAAGTCTATCGCGCCGCGTACTTTTACTGTGCGTACGCATGTGAACCACTGCTGCTCTGCGCACCCACATAGTCACCCTTATTCTGCTCTGCGTACCCACGCCGCTCCCCTTCTCCTGCTCTGGGTACCCACGCAGAGGCACCGTTAAACACATGCGTACATCAGATTAGGGCTGAATTTGCAGATCACCAGTGTGCGATAGTTAGACGGATGCCCAGATCTGTTCAAGTGCTTGAGAGATCACCCTTCACAGATTTGCTTTCTACTTCACTTTCATATAGATCAAGCTTTTTGAAACAATAACCCAAATATTTCAGATCTTAAGATATTCAACCAAAAGCATACTAAGCCAAATGATCTCCTTGGCTTTATATAGGCAAGCTCTTCCTCAAATCAAGGATCATGGGGCTCAATAATAATAATAAAATAAAACAATACCACAGGCCAAAACCATGATAACACAATACCGTTGGCTAAATACTAAGGGTTAAACATAAGGAACTCCACGTGTGCACGCTTTACTGCCTTGAAGTGTGTGCACTAGGGGTACGCACCTCATGAATGGGTAACCTGCGTGTCTGGACGTGGTCCCTGCACAGCGTACCTGTGGGTACGCATCTTCTAAACTGTTCTCCTACATACTTCTTAATTTTCATCATATTGAGAGCCTTGCCATGGGTGTTTCCATCAAGTACAACATCTGTAACATATAACCATACCAGAAACATAATGCCAACACTCCTTTGATAGAGCTCCGCCACTCCTTTCTCACTTTTCCCGCTTCAAAGAACACCTATAGAGGAGAAGTAGAGAAATACCATCAAAGCATAGGTATCTATGATACCATAAATAATGTAGAATCAGAAGTACATTAACCATACAAATGAATACATAAATACAAGACTTAGAAATACACAAGTATATGGAGGAAAACTCAAATAACTTTATTGATAGAAGTAGAAGAGAGGATTACAACCCAGCTGTCTAATACAACACCATCCTCCCAGCATGAAAGTCCTCTTCACCTCATGAAAAGCTAGATCACCCAACAATACAATGCTTCACAGAGAAACCAACAACACTTCCTTACAAAATACAAAATTCCAGCCCCTGGATCTTTACGATGAGGGATCCATATATAGATATTTGTAGGGGTGTGAGTTAGCTTCTGGGTTTTTGATTAGTTTCATTTCACTGATAGTTCTTGGTTCCACTTGGAGATTTCATGATCTCTTACTCATACCTGGGTGAATTCAGAGAGGCAAGTGTCATATGAGTAGTTTCTAGAAGATTCTCTAGGTTTCCACTTAGCCCACTACCTCTGCCATTTGTCTACTCTCGCCCATCGCACCCTACAGAAGACCTTTTTAGTATGCATCACACCCCCCGTGTGTAATCGGTGAGATGCATCACACCTTGGCTAAGGAGCAATTTGTATGGGTCATTTTTGACTAGTTCTAAGTAGTTTTTTAGGTGGAACTTCTAGGAAATGATGTAATCAGCTGACCTTGATCCTTTAGGGTATGAAACAACACATTTAGGGGCTTAAAAGCCCTTGGTTTATCGACATATGTGATTGGGTTTGCAGTGCCCAAATATGTCTATAACACTTGGATCACCCTGTCACATTTGCAAGTCACACATTGTCTAAAGTGGAAAAGAACTATTCCACAACTGAACGTGAGGGATTGGGTATGGTGTATGCGCTCCAAAAATATCGGCACTATTTGCTAGGGGGACACTTCAAGATGTATACAAATCATTCCACGCTGAAATACTTGGTTAATAAGCTTGTGTTGCGAGGGCGCATATGCAGGTGGCTTTTATTGTTCCAAGAATATGATTTTTATGTAGTCATAAAGCCTGGGCGCCTGAATGCAGGACAGGATCACCTATCGCACATTGAGACAAGAGAGGAACCTACTAGTCTGGAGGAAAGATTACTTGACACATAGCTCTTTGCTGTGCGTGTAGTGGATGGATACTTTCAAGACATAATCCACTTTCTCACAACTAGAACTACGTTGAGAGAGTACTCGATCCAGTAGAAGAAGGAACTAGTGGTGCACATGATCAATTTTTATGTCAGGGCAATGATGAGATAATGTGAAGGTATGTACCTGAATTTGAACGAAGTCATATCCTCATGGACGCACATGGGGGCGCTAGGGGAGGACATTATGCAGGGCGAGCAACCGCGCAAAAGATTCTTTGTGCAGGGTTGTGGTGGCCAAACCTTCATTAGGATTCAAAAGCACATTGCAAGGCCTATGATGTATGTCAAAGAACATGTAAACCATCACGGAGGGATGAGATGCCTTTGAATCCACAAATGATGCTGCAGCCCTTTGAAGAGTGGGCGATTGACTTTGTAGGACCTATCAAACCTCAGGAAAAGATGGGTGCGCGATACATTATCACTGCGATAGAGTACCTGACTTGTTGGGTAGAAGTGTAGCCGGTAAAAGATTGCATGGCCACCATGACCGCGAAGTTTCTATTTGAACACGTATTGACACGATTTAGATGTCTAAAGATCTTGATGAGTGATCATGGTATACATTTCCTGAAAGAAACAATCAACACGCTGATAGAAGAGTTATAGGTATATCATCAGAAGAGCACACTGTATCACCCACAAGCAAATAGGGCTATAGAAGCATTTAAGAAAATACTGGAGATCGAGCTGACCAAAGTATGCAATGCGCAACAAAGTGATTGGGACCTACACGTACCTGAAGTATTATGGGGTTATAGGACAACCTGCAAGAAACTGACGATATAGACACCTTTCCCGCTAGCCTATGGAGTGGAAGCCATAATTCTAATGGAGTATATTGTGCCTAGTCTACACATAGTAGCATTCACATTTATGACAGACTGCGGAGCCTTGGAGGAGTGACTTGCGTAGTTGGAGGAACTCAAAGAGGAACGGTTTTTAGTTGGATTCCATTAGCACGTAGAAAAGCAGCACGAAAATGCCTGACACGATCAACATATTAAGTTGCACACCTTCAAGGTAAACGATTTGGTGTTACTATAAATTCTCAAGAAAGTTTAGAATGCATTGGCTGGGACCGTATGTTGTTAAGGAGGTCATAGATGGAAGCATGGTACAACTGGTAAAGCTAAATGTAAAACCTTTCCCAGGAAAAGTGAATGGAATTTAATTGAAGCCATACATGGGTGGATCGACTATTTGACCAATCAATAGAAGCACAATCTTCACGCTCCAGGTAGCTGAAAGAAAGCATGAGACTATAAGTAGATGTAGGGGACGCAGGAATAGATACAGGGAAGTAGTCGCTCAGTGTGTTGCTAACCTTGCAGGTGTCCAAGCAGTGTTGGGAGGTCTCTGTGCGAAGATCTCCGTACTGACAAAGTGAATCAAGGGCGAGTCACGATGTTTGTGTTGGGGGCCTGTTGGGTGTGGGATCACCCCAAGGAAAGTTTTGGGGCCTAAAGCCCAAGTTTTGACTAAGTCCAATATAAAGACTCCATGATTTGTGGGTACAGAGCGTGAAGTTGTCGTTAAGTCATAGGGTTATCCACCCTTGCTTTTGTAATGTGATGTTGTTTCGAGAGATCTACCCATGGTCTGTAGACCATGGGATTGTATAGGTAGAGTGAGGCTTGAAGTGTAAAGGGAGATCATCTAATGAATATCGATCGAGTCGAAGTGTAGAGTTGTGTCTTTGGGTTGTAGAGTAGGAGAAGACTCTATAGTTGAGTGCACAAAGGCTTAGTATTCCAAAGATGAGTGCACAGGGAAGGTCAAGTTTGTAACCATTGGAATCATTAATAAAGAGAAGTTTTACCATATTTATGTGTATCTTTTCTTGTTTTATGCAATGAAGTATATTGGGTACGAATTGTAAGTTTACTATTTATTTATTGTGAAAACTTATATGAATGTGTTGAATAAGTAAATCTAATAGAAGGTATCTATTTACATGAAGATGAATAATTGTTATAAGAAGATAAGTAGGATCCAAGGTGTCACTTGGGGTAAGAGTGTAGATCACTGCCCTAGTAGCGTGAAAGCCCCACAACCACTGGTTAGGGCTGTGCGAAGGCGAATATAACATGGTGTGAAGGCCTCGCAAGTCAGGGAAGTGGGCAAAGTAACCTGCAGGAAGATATTCACATTTGGACTAAATAAACCCCTCAGACATCTCAAGGGTGTGGAAACCTAGTTCCAGCATCCCCCCATACTGCTTCAGGTGAGACCTCAGTCCACGCTCCATAGAATATTGTCGAAAGGGCCAATAGTATAGGGATTTGTTTGGCTAATCAACTCTGAACCTAGGTCAAGACCCAACAAGCCAAAAAATAGTTCCATTTCCTGGACTAGAATCAGCATAAAGATGTCTGATGTCGTATCATTGGAATCTAACTAATAAAGAAATTGAGGATTGGTTGGATAGGAAAATTCATGAGTTCACGGTGCAGGAGAACAGGAATCTGCAACTATCAAAGGAAAAGTGGTTAGACTGCTACCTATACACGGAAATCCATGAAATTTTCTTTGCATCTTTCCCTATTGAGTTGTACGAGTGGAACATGAAGCTAACAGATAGCGAATGGAGGTGGAAACTCGCTAATTCTATTGTGGACTCTAGAGTTGGTGCACAGATTGGAAGCATCAGAGCATAATATCGTGCGCATTGTTGATCACTGGCTTGATCAGATTATAGGAGGACTCATTACTGAGGCCGCGGTAGACACTTCAGTCAGCTATAGTGTTACATGGTATTTTGTCACTGACCCTGCATCCCCTGATCACGGGTAGATTCAGTCCCTGCATGGCATTTGTTCTATGTCATACATCAAAATATGTGTCCACATCTTCCATATCACTCAAGAAGATCAACCATGCTCATTAATCCTAAAGTTGACCCTTTTTACCTATGTTTCAAGATCATCACAGTACATCAATATCATGTCTATGACGATGGACCAAAGTGAACCAGAACCTTGCAACATCGTTGCAAGAGTACATCTATTCTCTACAACAGTTGAATTTTAGGGATCATCACAAGTCATTAGTATCCTGGTTGCGGCGATAGCTCTAAATACATTGTTGCCTCGCAATTTCATCTCTGAGTCTTAGTGTTTGACTCACGACGAACCAGATATGGCAAATTAGTTCAAATAGAATGCTTTTGGGTGGTTTTGGAACTGGTTGTTGGGTCAAGGAAGTTCGCCTTTCCTCATTTAAGATGGTGGTTCTACCTTTTGATTAACCTCCCATGAAGATAAGCTTCCTCTCCCTCATTTTTGGAGGCTCCTCCTCTTATAAAAGCATCCTCAATGACTATGATCAACAAGTTTTTGGGTAGTGAGAAAATTAGCTAGTTCTCGGTGTTGGATTGATAGTTTGTTGTGTGAATTTCTGATAGTCTACCAATTGGTCGTGGATTGATAGTGTGAAATGGTTTTATAGAGAGAAAGCCTTGTTGTGATTGCCTTAGTCTCATACTAGTGCTCTTGGGTGAGAGAGAGAGTCATTAGCCTTTCTCGGAGACCTTTGAGAGTGAACGCTTATGGAGACATACTGACTAGACCCTTCAATGAAGCTTGTGGCGTCAAGGCATGATTGTAAGCTTTACTTTTGCTCATATTAATAAAATCAATGGTTATTTCCTATATCGTGTATGAAATATATTTGATAGCTTATGGTTCCTTGAATCTGTAAGTGGACAGTTCATTTTTGTGCTCTATTATGTGTTTCATTTCTCTCTTATATTGTTTCAGGTGAATCAGTCATCAAGGAGAAGAAAATGATAGCTGTAGCAGCATAACTAAGACTGCATCGAATAATGGAATAAGGTAGGCTCTTTCAACGATGGCTATTTAAGGAATTAGTTATTGTATTTGTCTTTCTGTGACTAGACCCACTCTAGGGCTAGAGGGGTTGCCTCTATCCACAGAGGGAACTTTACCTACATCACAAGTTGGCGACTCCACTGGGGACTCGTTTGTGTGTTGTCTCTTGCTTTTCTCTTGATTTGCTTCTTATTGAATTACATAATGTCTTTTTGTTTTAGGACTGAACCATTATTGTCTTGGATCACTTGAATAGATCTGGTAGTCCACCTCACTGTCTGAGTGATAAGCCTGGTCTCTTTCAGCTGCCTTTGCCTTGTTTTGCCTCTTAATTAAGATTGTCACTGTTTAGCTCTTAACAGCTGCGATGAATCACCCCTATCCTCTTTGACCAAGATTTACATCATGTATATCTTGTCATATAGCTGCAATGATTCCTGAACTCGAACCATCGTTGAAGACAGTTGTAATATTGTGACGGCGTTGCTCAGTTGCTAATGTGGTGCTTGTGACGATTTGGCATTCGTCTCATGTTGCTAGTCTAACCCCTGCGACGATTCCTGTAGGGTTGCTTTTCACAACCCTGCCTTCTAAATAGGCCAGTGTAGCTTGTCCTTTGTTGTCTCTCACATCTTATCAAGCTTGTTTTGACTGTTCTTTCTAATGCATATCCTTCTTGGTTTTGTTTGTCTGAGTTTTGAGTTTTTGGGCTATGTGACCTAAGTCTTTTAAGGTTTTGTCCAGAAGTCACTTGTTTTGGGTTGCTTGTCCTTCCAAGATTCTGAACTACATCCACAACCATCTTATTGACTTATTTGAAGCAATTCCCTTACTTCTTGTCTATTCTTTTCTATTGGTCTGTAGCGATTAGTCATCAAACTAGTTTGTTGTGTTGATTTGATTTCCATTCACTATCGAACAAAGATTACATTTGTTTTGATCAGTCAGGCTTGCGTTTGCTTGTTTTTGATTAAGTCCAAAAAATAAAAACATTGCACTCATATAGCATACAAAAGTGAAAGCATGTTTGTGTTAGTGTATTTTTCATGATTGAGAAATTAAAAAGAAAAGTTCAAATCTTTCATTTTCCATCATAGTAGTTGCGAGATAAGCCAAATTGATGCATCATGTTTCCTAGTGATTGGATTGCTTGCATGCACTACCATTCTTGCATTTGCTTGTTATTGTTTTCGTTCACTTGGAAATGAACTCCTTACCCTCATTTAAGTAGTTGTTCATCAAAAAGCATGATTTTTTACTCATTGTAGTTGCATCCTAGGAATTGTTGAAATACATTCAGTAGGGCCTTGAAATCGAGACTTAATTCAAGATTAACTGTTAAAATCTATTGAATGAATTTAAAAACGCATTGGAACCTAATGCTCACATATCTAGAAGTCTAGACTGGAGACGTGTTCCAGCGTTGTTAAACCTAGTTACTATTGTTTTCACTGAGGTTGGGTGATTCCTCCTTTTGTGATTCAATAGGTACTAGTACGGATTTGTGCTCCCTATACCGTTGAGTATATATTAGGAGACCCCACTAGGTTATCATCCTATTATCCATAGGAAGCCAAGTCTGTTGCCTTATGAATCATAACGCACCAAACACAACATTTGGGAAGATTGACTGACGTACAGAAAGTCCTTGGTTATTTCTCTTTCATTTGATCACCAAGGTGTTTATGCAGTTTTGCGATTTTTCTGGTAAACCTCTTATCTAGTACTCCAGAGCAGTCACTTTCATTCCTTTTGGACTCTTTAAAAGTAAAAGGATCATCTAAGTATTTGTCCTTTTAGGCTCATTAAACATTCAAAGGCAACTAGAGTCATCTTTTATCCTTTTTCTTGACTCTTTAAATATGAAAAGGTTAAGTTTCGTTCCTATGTCATAAAATTTATTTTTCCACGCTCACATTTTACCTATTAATCTTGGCTGTGTTCTTGGTTCACGTAGAGTTGCAACCTACTCGATTATCTCTTTTTCTTAGATTTTGAGTTTAGGCCATCTTGACGGACTCACCAATCCTATCCTCTTCACCAAGCAACGAAGAATCTGCATCCCCTGTCTCTTCTGAGGTATTGAATGTAGGTGGTACCCTTCCCATTGTTCTAAGTGTTCAGACTCTTGACTCTCGAGCTCCAGGAGAGGAGCCTTTTGATATCAATTGGAATCCTCTTTGGGAGCCTTCAGAAGAAGACTTCCTATCTACTCCTATTGGTGTTTCAATTACAATTTCTTATTTCGACATGGATGAGACGAGTCCCGTTAGCAATGAAGAGAACCTTGTGTCAAGCAGAGAAATTTCTCTTCCCTTGGAAGGTTTCCATTTTAGCACTCCTCTTGGCATGTCATTACCATTGCGCTATCGTGCCTTGTCTGACATCATGAGTTTTAGGTCTCTAATTTGGAGTTCTGTGTGGTCTCGTGCTATAACTCCAACTTCAGGGCCTTTCATACCTCAGATTCATGACGTATCAGTCACGTCTGTTCCATCAATGCCCACTGTTTATGTGGCTTCTACAACTCCTTCCATTAGTGTAGTTACTACGTCCTCGATGGTTACTACTATTGTTGGAACCTCTTTTGGGCCTGCTAACAGTGGTCCCTCATCCTCGACATCCGGAGTTATTCACCCTACAGGTATTATCCCATTTTCTTCCGGTTCCATTCCGATAGGGTGGTCATATGTGCAATACATGTTTTCTCCTCAAAACCTGAATCATAAACCTCTGGGCTCCCAACCACCATCCTATCCGCATAACCCATTGCACTATTATGATCCTCGAGGGGCTCATATTTATTACACTGGGTCTCTCCCTCCAAAACCCATAGTCGAAGTTTTCATTCCACTTGTGGTTGCCTGGAATAACACCACTTATCATGGCCTGTAAAGCCTACCTTTACAAGGGCAACCTTTCAGCTTGCAAGGGAAACCATATCAAGGCCAACCTTTACAAGGGCAGCCTTTTGGTTTGTAAGGGCAACCTTCCGGCCTATAAGAACAACCCTTTGTGGGACAACTTTTGGCTACCATAGGTGCCTCTTTTGTTTTCTTAGGGCAACCTTCTCGTCTACTAGGTTAGCCTCAATTCCAACCAGGCCAACTAGTTGCTTAGCAAGGTCGGCCTTTTGGATAGCTCAATCAACCTATGTTTCAACAAGGCCAACCCATTGCCCACCAAGGTCAACCTTCTAGTCACACAGGACAGCCTCAAATCTAGCAAGGCCAGCCTATTTTCCAGCATGGTTAACCCTCTGGTCAAATGGCCCAACCTTAGACTGAGCAAGGCCAGCCCAGTGTCCAACAAGGTCAACCCTCTGGTCAAATGGGACAACCTCAGATTCAGCAAGGCTAGCTTACTGTCCAACCAGGTCAACTCTCTGGTCAAATGGGCCAGCCTCAATTTTAGCAAGGTTAACCTATTACCCAGCAAGTTCAACCTTCTAGACAAATAGGTCAAACTCAATACCAACAAAGCCAACCTTCTAGCCAGTTGGGTCAACCTCAGTACCAACTAAGCTAGCCTTTTGGCTAGTTGGGTCAACCCCAGTTTCAACAAGGACATCAGTCCTGTCAAATCAATCCATCTCTCAGTCAACTAAGTGTTCAAACACTAGTTGTTTCTCAAGCCCAGCCCCACCCAGTTTCCAAACTCAGGCTCGAATCTAGAATCAACCTTGTCTCCAAAATCAAGTTAGATTTCAAGCCCATCCTGTTTAACAAATGTAGCCTGGGCCTCAGGTGTAGTTTGGAGCTCAGCCGAAATATGGTCTCTAAGTACTTTAGCAACCTCAAGGGAAACCTCAGGGTGCTCCGTATCAAAATTATCAGCAACCACAAGTCAATCCTTATCAAAATTTTCAGCAACCCTATGCTGCTCCTGTTGGTCAAGCCGGTAACCAATGGGTTGCTGGTGTTCAAAATCTAGGACAACAACCAGGTTATGGCATTAACCCACCTAACTATAACCCTTATGGACAACATCCTTATGGACAAAATCCATGGGGGCAATAAGGCTCTGGGTGGAACCCTAATGCTGGCCCTTATCAGAGGCCTATGATGTCCTTTAATCCTAAATTACCTTTTTTGGAAACCTTGGAACTGCTCGATGTGTCCATGCTAATGAATGATCCAATCCTTCATAATCCATATTGGCCACCAGCTCTGACCAAAATTCCTGGTGATTGTCCTATATTTGATGGTAAATCTAGAGAGGACCCTTAAGCGCATGTCATGACTTATCACCTCTGGTGCTCATATAACTCATGGCTTGATGATTCTATCACTCTCCGACTTTTTCAATGGACTCTCATTGGTTACTTCGTGAAATGGTATATTGAACTTGCCTGTGGAAATTTCCAAGATTTCAATTCACTTTCTATGGCATTTCTTACCCATTTTCAATTATGGACTCGTTATGAAATGGGAACACATCTCCTGACTTCCCTAAAATAGGACATGACAATGCACATCTCCAATCGTATTCATGAATGGAGAAGGCGGTGTCGTTTGATTAAGTTCTAGATCCATGATCAACTTTTGACTGACTGGTTTACTACCTCTTTTTTTGGTTTGATAGCATGAGATATTTATATGGGGGCATGTGTTATTGAAGAGCAAGCTATTGCAAGTGCTCAGTACATGGATTTGGTTTATTCCCAATCTAGTACACTGTATTATGTCTTGCTTGATGCTCCGTGACTTGGAACTTCCAAAGCTCCGTCAACACCTTTCGTCGATGGTGTTATTGGTTCCATTGCTTCATCTTCCTGAAAGTCTTCCACGACCCCTGCAAAGCAAAAACCTACCGCTCCTAGTGAAAATTTTTCTCAGGCCACAGCTAATACTGGTAAAACCTCTGAAATCAATGCCATCCAGTCCACCACGACAGATAAAGCTTCGAAAGGTAAGAAAAAGGGGAAAGGTAAAAATAAATCAGATCCACCAAAGCAGGACCCTCCTAAGCCTCCGGCCAATGATGTTTCTAAACGGAAACCCAAGCATCCTTGCCTTATCTGTGACAAGGATCACTACACTAAATATTGTCCTAGATGGTCTGAGGCTAGTCGTTTTCTTAAGGGGACTCCAGGAACTCCTATTGTACTTAAAGAGCCTTTTCTCTTTCAACAAACGCAAATGGTGGTCGATCAACCTTAATCCTCTTCCACTTTTGGCTACCAATTTTCTATGGTTGGGACTATCCCTATCCATGTGAGTACTCGAGCGAAAGAATATCCTCTATCTGCTGGCAAGGAACCTAAAGTCCCTTCAAGTGTTCCTTCATCCAGTTATGGCCCTCTTTATATTGAACGGCCTAGCACTAAGTCTCTCATTCGACCTCCTACTAAGAGAGTCCTCTGGAAATATTCTTATAACCCCAATGCTTGTGTCGTGCAACACTATAGTATTGTTGAGGAATTAGCCCAAGCTCCTTCGGCTATGTCCACTTTGGAAGTTCTCCGGAGTTGTCCCCGCCAACAGAAGTCTCTGCTATCTGTCATTTGTGGCATTGACCTGACTGATTCAGAATTAATTACATTCAATCTTGATAACCATGTGCCGTGATTGCCTCATCAAATTTATTTTCTCATTCAAGTCATCATTAACTCGAAGAATATTCATCATACTGTTATTGATGAGGGCACCTCCACTTGCATCATGTCTATTCCTTGTTGGAAGGCCATTGGTTCCTTGCCTTTGAGTCAATCTCCTAATACCTTGGAAGGCTTTGATGGAAGAGATTCTCATCCATTTGGTATCCTCCCACGCTTGCCTATCACCCTAGAAGGGAAGACAGTTGAGGTCAAAGTTGAATTCATTGACGTGAATTTCAATTACAACCTCTTGTTAGGCCGAAGTTGGACTTACGCAATGGCTTCATCTTTATTCCATGTACTCTATTTTCCTCATCAAGGGAAAATTGTCACGGTAAATCAGCTATCCTTTTTCGCTTCTTCTTCTTCAGATGGCAATGTTCCATTTGTGGAGCATATGAGTATTTCCTATGAGAGTGTGGGTGTTAGACTTTTTAAAGATCCTACCTCTATGGGTGTTCTTTTGCTCCCACCTCCCAATGTTGCCTCTATTAACATGATTTCTGTCAATCCTAATCCTTAGGTGATTCCCCCCGTCAATCAGGTCCATTCATGGGGTGAAGTTTTACTGTTGAGCCCTACTGAGCTCAACGCTGTTGAAATTGTTTTAGCTATGGTTTCATCTTCCAACTCTACTCCTTTGAGCAGATCTCTCGACGTGTATGTGCAATCCCCTTGGCTTGGAGACATTTTTTCCTTAGATCCATTATAAGGGACATTTCCTTCTGATGAAGCAATTCTTGAAACTATATCTTTTGAGGATCCTCCTTGTTTCGATCATCACCATCATTCCTCGTTTCTCCCAAGCCATGGGGCCATGACTACCACTCTAGAGAAGTTTGCTTCTTGTATTCCCTCTTAGCGACTCCAGTCACCTATCCTGAGTCATGAAGTTTTTTATGAAGGCAATATGGGGCATATTACACAAACCATGACCATCGACATCTCTGTTAAACTAGGGACTATTAAAAATATTCACATTGGAGTTACTTGTTCTCTAGAGGAGATCCAGCTTTACACCGACCTTTGCCACAAGTTTCATGATGTGTTCACATGGTCATATGAAGAAATTATTGGTATTGATCCAAGTATTATGGTATAGAAGATACCTACGTACCCTCTTGCCAAGCCAATTTGAGAGCGTTTATGCCCCATGCACAGAGAAAATCTGCGACCATCAAAGGAGAAGCTGAAAAACTTGTCAAGGCAGGGTTTATTTATCCTATCCCATTGATAGATTGGGTATCTAACACTGTCCCTGTGACCAAAAAATATGGCACTATTAGGGTTTGTGTTGATTATCGTGACATCAATTGTGCATGTCTGAAAGATAACTATCCTAGTCCCTTCATTGACTAGCTTATCAACGATTGTGCTGGGAGTGAGATATTCTCATTTATGGATGGCTTTTCGGTTACAACCAGATTAATATTTCGCCTGTCAATTAACACAAAATCACCTTCATCTACCTGTGGGGTACCTTTTCTTACAAAAAGATTCCTTTCGGCCTAAAAAATGTTAGTGCCAATTTCTAATGAGAAATGTCCTATGCTTTTCATGACATCCGTCACATTGTTTATCTGTATCTGGATGATCTTCCAACTCATTCAGCTAAATGCTCTGACCATCTAAACCACCTCTGCGATATTTTTTTCGCTCTTGACATTACCATATTCGTCTGAATCCATATAAGTGTGTCTTCTGCATCGAATCCGGAAGTCTCCTGGGGTTTGTCATTTCTAAAGAGGGCATTCGTCTTGATCCCCTCAAGGTCCAAGCTATAATGAATCTCCCACCTCCTGCTTCTTTGCATCATTTTCAAAGTTTTCATGGAAAAGCCAATTTCCTACGTTGTTTTATCCCTAACTACATCGAGATTGCTAAAGGTTATACGTGTCTCCTTAAGCGTGACATTGCCCAATTGTTGGGGGGCAAGTACTCGAAATGGATTGTTATTCTTCAAGAGTTTGATTTGGAGTTTATTATTGCCAACTCCAAGAAGTCACTCGTCTTCACTGAGTTGATTTTCTCGTGACTGTCTACTACCTCTCCTTCTCGGATAGAGGATCGCATTCTAGACGACACTCTTTTCTTGATCAATACCCTCGATCCCTGGTACAGTGACATTATTGTCTACCACCAGACATCTTCCTTCCATCCTAATTTGTCTAAGGATGCTTGGCGACATATTCATCACCATTCTCAGCCTTATCATATTGTTGGAGAAACTTTATACCGTCTCGGCGTTGATTCATTTCTCCGTCATTGTTTGACTTTCGAGGAAGTTGAACGAGTCTTGAATGACTGCCACTTTGGTGCATGTGGTGGTCATATTTCTAGTTTTGATACTACCCAAAAAATCCTTCGTGCTGGTTACTTTTGACCCTCCGTTTTTAAGGACTGGATTCTCACTGTCTGTTACTATCATGTGTGTCAAATTTACTAGTGGAGGATGTGTGCGCCACCTTCCCTTTTGCATCCTGTCATTACCGTGGGACCTTTTGCTAAATGGGGCATTGATTTTATGACCTGCAACCCTCGCTTGGCCAGGGGGCATGGGTATATCATCATTATCATCGATTATTTTACAAAATGGGCCAAAGTTATGCCTACATTGTCTAACAACGGTAAGACAATTGTGCAATTCCTATTGAATTGTGTGATCACTCAATTCGGAGTCCCTTGGGCTATTGTCACTGATCATGGTTCTCATTTCCATGGTTATATTATGACTTAGTTAACAACCTAGTTAGGCTTACGTCACGATAGTTCGATGCCTTACTACCCTCAGGCCAATCACCAAGTCGAAGCCGTCAATAGAGTGTTGTTTAAAATTCTTCAGTGTACCATTGGCATGCACAAGTCCAATTGGAACTTGATGATGTTTTCCGCCTTATGGGCCTACCGTACCTCAGTGAAGGATGTAACCGGATTCACACCATTTCAACTAGTTTATGGTCTAGAAGCTACCATTCCGATTGAATGCGAAATACCTTCTCTCAAGTTAGTTGTCAAATTTCACCCAAACACTACTCCTATGGAAGAACACCTTCTTTATCTAGAGTGGCTAGACAAGACGCATCGATTTTCTTCTTTAGTCACTGAAGCACAGAAGAAGAGAGTGAAAATTCACTTTGATCAGACTATTAACCCACGTTCTTTCGCCGAGGGAGATTTAGTCCTGCTATACGATCAAGAAAATGATTAACTAGGGGTAGGCAAATTTGAACCTATGTGGCATGGACCCTATATTATGAAACACATTTTGCAAAAAGGGGCCTATGAGCTAATTGACTATGAAGGAAACCCTTTGGATAAGCCTTGGAATGGGCTTTATCTTAAAAAATACTATGCATGAGTCTATCGTGCATCTATTGTGTACATCAGTGTGCTTTTCATTTTGTACATGCTTGGCTTGGTGTGTAGCATTTGCCACTTATTGTGTCTTTTTACTTCTTATGCAGATGTCTATTGCACCTTATATCGATTTCGCTGATAGTTCCTATCACAGTACCAAAAATATTTCCTTCGTGGCATGGGTGATGTACGATCCTCATGGTGAGTTAGTAGACCTTCAAGGTGTTTGTGTAGGGTGTACCACAAACAATGTCGCTGAATGTAGCGCCATCATCAAATTACTAGTTGAGGTTGTTGACCTCAATATTCGTGCATTGATTGTGAATCTGGACTCTCAGCTTGTTGTTCTTTAACTTAACGAGCATTATTCCATCGGAAACCCTCAAATTTTAAGGTTGTATTTACATGTTTGCTTATTGGAAAGAAATTTTGATTATATCATATATCAACACATTCCTAAAAGGATAAATATGTTAATAGATGCATTAGCAAACCATGTATTAGATAGACATTTACGCAATTTATAAAAATCATAAACAAGTATTCAGACGCAATAAGTAGATGCAGTCAACTAGATAGGTGTATATAATCTGTTGCGAACCATGGTGCTCAAAAAATATATATGTATATGTCCAAAAACAATATGCGTGTTCAAGTTACATTGTGAAACACGTCTCTCAAAATTTGCAGAAAACGAAACCTAAAAGTCTACTATGGATGACGCTCTCTATAGGAGACTACTGCTCGAATGACCTGTCTAAGTAGTCGGTGTATCCTATTTTACACACCCAAAGTGTGTCATTGGTACTGTCTAGGGATCTCTTTGAATCCCTTGTAATCTAGGATCCCCTCAGTCAAGACCTCTAGGTTCCAAGCTATCTCCTCTGCATCTCCTCTCAGAGGTGGTAGGCTAATCTCTCTGGCAGTCCTTTGGGTAGTATCAGCAACACCTACAAGTCTCTCAGGTCTGACATCTGCAAATAATTGAACATAATAATTAGGACATGTATATTTAAAATCCAAAAACAACAAAAAACAAATTACAAAAAGTTTGTTAGTTAAACTGAGTATTTTACCTCTCTCATCCCACTATTCTCCAGGAGGAAGCAACATGTTTGGGTTGCCTCTGAATTCCATCCCAGCATATGTCTAATCCTCGACTACGACCTACTGATGATTTATCCACTTGATAAATTAAGGACCCCATGACACTAGATGGCCATCGCCTCCTCGCAACATCACAAGAGCCCACCGAGTAATTTGAGTCTCTCGTGGTCTTGGCCACCCCACCCGCATGTCCTGTAGCTAAAGGATTGGTACTCGCTCTAGCATGAGCGGTACTAAGATCGAGCCATAACCAAATTTTTTTGTCTCACCCCTATGGCATTTGGCTAATTGTCTTTTCATGTTAAGAGACATGGCCTCCGCCCAGTCAAACATAGTGGGATTTAGACAGTCTAAGGCTAACCGCAATTGAGTTTTAGTTGCCTCATGTTGGGCTTGGGAGCCAGTTTCCCTAGTGATAGTGAATAGCAAAACCTGCAATGACAAATCATTCACTGAGGTAATCTTCAGTTTCCTACTAGTAGATGATTTTCGTGCTCCTAGGCACATTCTTGCAATAAGAGTGTCTAGCGAGTCTCTAGTAACTCCATTACCCACCATGAGGTCTCTCCCCTCCCCGTGACAAACCGATCAAAAAATAAATGTCTGTGGCATCAAATTCGATTTCTTGCCCACGGATGATAAATTTTCCCTCCATTGGATTCGATGCTCAGATAAGGTACTCCAAGGGATCTAGTTGAGCTCTCAGTAGTGGTGTTAAGAATAATTTTAATAGCCCAGAGTTCTGTAGGATATTCTGGCAATGAGGATCGGTTGACCCCATATCATCATCATCATCGTGAATGCATTCCTACCAAGAGAAAGCAATTTTGTACGCTTGCATGCACCAACATCCTTTTATTAAATGCCATTCAACAATTTTCATATCTTAAAGCTGTCTAAAAATGAAGTGTTTTTTATTCCAGTGCTCATCACAACTGTTTTTAAAACAGCTGTGACGGGCCGATTTGCATAGTTCACAAATTCTCGAGTCGTCACAGGTGTACATCACTTTCCTGCAACGATCCTATTTTTTTTCTCGGTCATCGCAACCCCAAAGGGGAAACTTACGACAACTGAGGTGGGATTTTTGTCCAAAAAACCTCATCAAATTCTGGTATAAAACATGAAATTACATTTAAATTTTGTGGAAAACAAAGATAGGGATGGGGTATTTACCTAGAGAAAGCATGAGAGGGAATGAACCATTGAGTTTTCCGGAATCGATTGCTGAGGTATGCAATGTTTGAAGTTTTTTTTATTTACCATAGTAAAAAAACACAAGTAAAATGGTTTTTCACCATAATGTGTCTTTTATAATCTTATTTTCAAAAAAATTAGGTTTTTTCTTAAGGTTTGAAATTAGGGTTTTTTGACCTATATGCGTGTTTTTGCGAAGCAGATATTACGCTTGTGTTTTCTTGTAGTGACAGGTGTTCTGAGCACTGGTGATGATCGATTCATGGATTATTTACTCAAGCAGTACCAAAAAAACCTTTTTCGAGTCAACTTTACGCTCTTTTCTGACTCTTGAAACGTGAAAATATTGTTGATCCCTTGTCGTTTCGAGCTCATTAATGTTTACGAAACTTTGTGTCCCCAATAAGTTTTTTACTTTTTTGGGTTGGAGGCATTATTTATGAAATGTACTCCTTGATTGAAATGGTCAACCTGTTCTCTCGAGTATCATTTTCTACCTTTTCAAGCTTGAGAGACACAAATTTATGAAAAGGGCCCCTTTGGAGTTTTCTTTTCCATGTCTTTTTCAAACTCTCTAAATATGAAAAAGAATCTGAGTTTTACCTATGTCGGACTTGTTAAACCCTGATGACATTGGGCTTGTCACCATGATGAGACCTGATCTCCTCCTCCCTATGGCTCATTAAAATTTCACTAGGTTGGATTTGTCCGAAGGACAACCTTATATTGCAAGCATATGCTATCCCCTTCAAGCTTGTGTTTCAAAAATAATTGGGGTATTCGCTAGCAATGGTGGGGAAAATTTTGAAAGTATTATGTTGATTACCTATAGCAGCTTGTCGCTCTTGAACATCGACACCTTTGTTGCTTCTCACCGGGTTTGGGATATCCTCACTTCGTCATTGGCCTTCTGGGGTTTGGGTTCTTCATTTTGCCTCATTCCATTCGATCCCTGCTATCTCCACATGACCTTCGATCCCTTGGTACCAAAATGTTGCCACATTTCAAAGTCGTTGGTGGGCTCCAGTATTGCAGCAATAATGCTGCAACTCCTGGGACTCCCTTCTTTACTTTTATCAACCTGGTAGTTCGTAACAAACTTGGAAGCGATAGTGATGTATGCACAAGTACTAGCTCTTGTCGTAGGCTGTCACTTGATCAGCTGGCACAAGTTTGCTAGGAGCTTAAGCCAACTTCTATGAGCTCTTAGAAGAAGCTTTTAACTGTGATGGATGAAAGCTAACTCAAAGGAGGCTAGTCTACTTGTAGAAAGAAACCAAAAGCTGAAAGGAAATGCAAACCCTAGTTCTACCGACTAATCCTACTGGTGAAAGAAAAGAGATGAAAGCAGTGGAAATGAATGCCATTGATTTTTAAAAAGGTAAAATGCATGTGACTAAGCCACTTCTGCAGTAAAATCTGGAAAAGCCATCTTTTTGTATTCTTGAGTAAGTTGGCAGAGTTATTATGCATGTGTTTTAAGTGTTTTTGACTGTGTAGAGGTTGATTGGTGAAAGGAAATGGAATAGGAACTTGCAGGAGGTTGGGAAGGTGAGAAGAGGGCCTAAGGGGTCCCTAGCACCCTTCCAGAGTGTTTCACAGTGATCAGATCTCAAGAAATTTCTTTCATGAGCTTCTACAGGAAGTTTGCAGGGGTTCTACAAGATGTTCCGAAAGGGAATTTTGGAGGGTTGATGGTGGAAGAAAGGTGGAGAAGTGGGCATGGAGGATAGATGAGGGTGTGAAGAGGTCTAGGACTTGGTGAATGAGGCTGAGGAGTGATTAAGGTGATTGGGTTTGTTCAAAGATAGGAGAAGCAATGTTGCACAAGAATGTAGGAATTAGGGAAAAGTGAGAAAATGTGGCAAATGAAAGGAAAGAATATGAGTTAGAGGACGACGTAGGTTGTATTGATGGAGTAAGGGTAGGAAAAGAGGTAAAACAGGTGCTCTGCACATTATTTTCCAAACTGATCAAACAAAGACTAGGAAAACCAACGATCTAGCTACTTTAACCTAATTTGACCTAAATACCAGAAATCATGATGGACAGAAGTTTATTGGCAGAAAATCATGTAAGACAACTACGAAAACCAAGCAAGAATGGATCTAAGCATGTAATTACAACTGGTACCAACTTTTTCAACTAAGAATCTAACACTAGCAATGGCATGAAAAAGCAAGAACAATGTTTTTATGGCAGCAAGGACACCTTGGTCTCAGCTCATGGTCCCATGGAGGGAGAGGTGAGATCAAGGGTTGCTTGATGGCCCTTTTCGAAGATATTTTCTGTTACCAACCTATTAAATCACCTAAAACATGAACAACTATTTCAATTGTCAAAAATGGACTAAGTAACCAAGCAAGATTGTAATCTATTAGCGGAAATTATTCTATGAATACAGCAAAAAACTATAACAGTACATAGAGGAGGTCCTGGAACTTGGGTTGGGCCTAAACCCAAGAGCTATAGGCTCCTAAGAAGAAACTTAGATCTAAAGAAAAATGAGACTGATCTCCATTACTCAGAAAATAACCATGTCACAAAAATGTTTACAGCAAAAGCTCCAAAATGAGTTGAAAAGCAGAGCAGCACTAGAGTGCAAAATACAAATGTTCCAAAAGTAACCTATGAAGGTTGAAGTCCTTCCTTCTTATACACTACGAGGACCTCCAACAACCCTCCTTAACTCAAGGGGCTCGGCTGCTCAAACTGCAAATAATCAGTCACTTTACAAAAAGTTGCTTCGCTGCCCTTGGGAATCATCTTTGGTGGCCTGCTGAACTCTGAGCTGGTGGTGGAGAATTTGAGGAAGGGTCCATTTAGTGCAAGAGACACCTTTCCTACAAATCCTTAGCCTTGTTCCCTCATGTTTGGCTGTCAACTGACTCATAAATTATTAACCTTGGTCCAAAAGTTGTCCAAAAATCTGCAATAACCATGTATTAGACATCATGGTCAGGTGACTATTCTCATTCATTCAATTAACATAAATATACTGAAAAGCATGCATAAACTATGAATAATGGTGGATTAACAGAGAACAATTAAGCAAATTGAGCCCAATAAGTTACCCATTTTTGGGGCTCATCATCACCCCCCTACTAAGTGGGTTGCTCATCCTCTGAGAAACTAATCCAGGTCATCATCTTTGATTTCTTTGACTTCCTCTCTCACATCCCAAGTTTCTGAGGTAATGTCTTCTTCTTGGTCATGAAATCCTGCTTTTCTTTCTACTTCCTCCCACTGCCTATGTTCCTCTTCTTCTTTGACTCCTTCCAGCAATCCTAAAAGCAAGGGAGGACTGAACTTTAGGCCGATCCAGTTGGTTTGCAAATTTTGCATTGACTGTTTATAGACGGGTACTCTTGCCAAGGCCTCCCTCATCCTTGTTGGGGAGTGGTATTCTCTTATTTTTAGACTATGGGACAATGTGTTCCACCTCCTTGTGCAAGCATGAATGCAGTTATCCCCCAACAATCTTTCCATGTCCTCAAAATGAGCAATGGCTTGAACTTGTCGTTCAATGTAATCTGGTAGAACCTGGGGGTTATTGGCCAGGTGCTGGTGGGCATATATTAAGGCTGAGGGATCCTCTTGCTTTGCTCTAATCATGAGTGGCTCACTTAGCTCCCTGTTCATGAGATTTCGAATCTCTGCTACCCTTTTTTCCTCATGATTTAACCAAGAGGCCATGGCCATAAGTTGCACATCTCCCACTGCAGAGTTGGGGTCCCACAAATTCATGTTAGGAAGGGCGAAGTTGTGTAAATAGAATTCTAATAATTTGGCCTTATCTTCTGCTGAGCTACTATCACACAAATCCATGAATTGATGGTAATTTTGAAATGGAATCGTGCCCCTTTGGGCCAAGGTGTTAATCTCGAACTGCAACCATTGATCTTTAAGATATAAGGCATATGACTTGGTAGGTTGCCTACACTACAAGGCCTCTACTACCCAGCTGGCCATGAAGGCCAATTGGGCTCCCTTCTCTTGTACCTGTTGCTTTAGAGACTGCATTTCCTCTGTTGCATGTAACTCCTTCTCCTATAGCTATTTTTTTAGCGTCTCAACCTCAGCCTGCAGCCCATCCCCTCTCTGTTGTTCATCAGAGGTTTCTTTGTCTGTTGGAGGCCTTTCCTGTTGCTGTTGTTCTCCCAAGATGGGGGGCCTATCTTCCCTATGACTTCCCTGGAGCTGCAGCTGCTGTTTCAGTAGCTCATTCTCTTCCTGTAGTTTAGCCCTTTGACTGCTCTCCACATGCCTTACCATGGCCAATTCTTTTCTTGATTCCTTGATTTGTTCTTCTAGGTGGCCTATTTCTGCCACACCCTTGGACTTAGCAATCCTCATCCAAGTGTGAGTCCTAATCCTTTCTTCTTCCAGTGCAAAGAAACGTGGCACCGCAAATTTCAGGGGAATTATCTTCCCGGATTCTAACAGGTTATAGTATGAGCCCAAGCTAGGCTGAGGGCTTGGTTCCAATATTTCCTCTGTCTTTTCTTCTGCCCGTGAGTGTTTGACCGCCTTTTCCTCCAGTTTCTTGGTCTTCCTTAGCTTAGTTAGAGTTTCTTATAAAGATTTCCCAACTTCCTATAGAGCTATCTTTGAGTCCACCAGCCTAATTTTCTCTTTCCAGGTGGAGGTTTTTGGGCTTCCTCATTCATAGGTGGTGGACATCTTTGCAGGGGACTCTTCTTTTGGCTTAGGTGTTGTGTCCTCAATGACAATTGGTGCCTTTGATTAAGGCTGGGGTCTGCCCGCTTTGATCCGCGTGCTCCTCCTTGCTTTAAAGTACATGGAGGTTTTCCTTTTTCTCTTCCCTTTTTGTTTTGGAGGTGTGCTTAAGGCGGCAAGCACAGTTGTTGCCTCCCTTGCCAATATCTCAAGTGATTTCTCCTCTTGTTGTTGTTTTTCCCTGCTTCCTATAGAAGTCCCTGTGTCAACTATTTCTGTCTGTGTTGCTGCTATTTCAGGATGTGTCTTTCCTTGTTGTTTGGATGTGCCTGCTTTGGCTGTGATAGCCTTCATTTGGGGTTTTTCAGCCCTCCCTACTCTACTTTGCATTCTCTTTTCCCATGGTGTTTGTGCTGTTATTTCCGCCTTTGCTTTAGGCTCAGCAATCTGGCCCATTTCTCCTTTTTCTTTCTGTTCTTGATGTGCTTGAATGTCCTGTGTTCCTCCATCATTGGTTTTCTCACCTTCTTCAGTGTGTTCCCCCTCCTCACTGCTGGATGGGGTGGTGTTTTTAGCCAAAATTCTGATATTGTCATCCCTAGACATGTTTCGAAAGATTTCCCAAGATATGGGGACAGTGTAGGTGTGCAAGGAATCTTCCACTAATAGTTTGATGAGCCCATGATGGGTCAACTAATCTGGAATCCCTTCATTCAATTTTGTACCACATTCAATTAGTGACTGAAGAAGAAAATAGGGAATGCTCAGTTTCATGGCTGGAGGTAAATCAATTCCATGTCTTAGTTCACACAACAACCTGAAATGATAACCATAGATGATGCTAAATCTTCCTTCACAGGTAATGTACTTCATGATTTAGAAACTGATTTCACTCCAGAGAGGAGGCAAGCTAGTTCTCCTCACCTCATTTTTGTCTTCTACAGGATGTTCCTCGGGCAGAAAGAATGCTTTCTTCACAGCTTGGCCCAATGACCTCTCTTCTTTGCTCCAAGGGAGCCCTAATGGTAGACCAGTAACTGGAATTATGAGCTCAGGGGTAAGTTCTAGGGTCAAACCCCTAAAACTAACTGTGGCATGTGTCTTTGATTGAGGCCTTAGGGACATTAAAAATTCCTTAGCTATCTCCTCATCATGACCCTAAATTTTGTCAAAGAAGGGCATCTAATTGGCTCGTGTGAAAAGGTCCACCACCTCAGGATGCTCGTGCAATTTGTTGGAGTCAGAGGGTTCTTTCCTTATGAACCACCTTGGCATGGTGAGAGTGCTCTTTTTATGCTTTGGTCAGAAAAGGGAATGTTGTTTAAGGTTTCCCCCTAGACTCAAGAAATAATTTCTCGGCTGTTCAATATCAATTAGCAACAATTCCCTGGTTTTAAGGCTGTTGTTACCCAGAACATGGCTATCTGTTTATGAAAGGAAGAATTTTGTTTCTACAGACAGAGTACAGAGACCAAGTTTTCTTCTCAGCACACATACAAATATGAAAATTTAAAATTTTCCATACACAGGATGGCCCCCACAGCTGCATATATCTTCCCTACAGGAGAATTTCAAAAACAGGAAATGTGGAGGAGAATCTTGATGTAGAAACAATTGGGAAACCCAGTGGAATACACAGGCAAATGCTTTTCTTCCAATTCACAGGCAGATTTTTTTCTTTGATTCCCAAATCTGATGCTGTTAAATTCACCACCTTTTCAAAACATACCATGCATAGAGGATTTTTTCGAGCCTACCTCGTTTGGAGCTCCTAATTCGACGAAGAAAAATCTGAGGCTTCCCTGCTCCGGAAAGCTATGCAACCTTTCCTGTAGAACTCTTCCTGTTGAAGACCCCCTAGTTCCTGTAGAATGTCATTACACCTCTGAGTGAGCCTGATACGTGAGAGATTTTCGAAAACAGTTAGGAATCCAGTGGAGGACGACTGGTTAACAGGTTTTTAAAGCAGAGGACGCGTACTCTAGTCGAGGACATTGCAAGTGCAAAATGAACAGAAGGTGGTGTGAGTTTTAGCGGAGCATCTTCTAACTTCGGCGTGATTCGTGGTGAGGGAATGAGGTGGTCAGACCGGACTGTTGATCCGACGTCACGGCCATAATTTCTCTGCATATTTCTGACCGCCATCACCTCTCCTCTATCGTTAATCGCCACCACCACTACCAGTCCCGACGATTTTTCCTTGAATGGACACTCCACACGTGTTGGCTGCACATCTCATTGGTGATTTTGAATGTAACTAGGCTCGTTTGGATCTCACGAGGCTATGTAATTGGTTGAGGGTGGCGAGTTGACTGGCCACTCATTCCATTCAATCCGAACCATTTCCATAGGCATGTAGCTTTTGAAATAGAGTTTATGAAATTGACGAATGAGTTTAGATACTTACCTATGTGATCACGGCCGCGTTATGCAGACTTTGGGTCTTGGAACCACTCCTTCATTTGCTGCTGCTTCATGCACGGGTATTGGAACCCATTGCGTCATTTGTTGATATTGCATGCACGAGTTTTGGAACCCATTCCTTTTTTTATTGTCGCTGCATGCACAAGTTTTGCTTGGCTTCGGTTGCTGATAATATTCTCACGTTCCAAATGGGCCTTTTGCATGTTTCATTTGTCGTTTCCGGCTGTCCTTGTCTCCAGAGTATGTCTTCCAGAGGGATCAGCTGCTACAGGATTCCTGTAGGATGTTCTGTAGCTACTTCTCCTTCTGGGATGCAAGCTAAACGAGCAAGGCTATACTACTAATGAGGGATTTGGCTGATGAGGAGTCCAGATGGAGATTGATAGGTAGGGTGAGTGAGACACTACTGCTTGATTTGTTACTAAAAATTCTTGTTGGCAGTGTGAAGAAAGCAGGGTTTTTTTTGTGTGACTGTGCCGGAACAAATAACAGGATGGGTGCAGCAGAGGTGTAAAGAGATGGAACAGGGTGACATATGGTGATGGATGGAAACAGGGGTGCTTGTAGACCTAACATGTAGATTCCAACCTTTAGATTCTCTCCCAAGATCAATTATGGCTTGTCTGAAGGGTCTACAGGAACTTCCTATAGAAGATATAGAACTTCTTGTAGAAGGTCTAGAACTTCCTGTAGAAGTTGAAATATTGACCCGAATGTGATCAAATCTTAGGAAAGGGGAGTGGTCATGGAGGAAGTACTTATGAGGGGTGCTTGCAGCCTGAGGCTAACCTCTATCCTTGTTTTGTGTGACCCTCCTAACTTGAAATTTCTTCCCTACAACCTGTAATTATTCAACAGAAGTTAGGTCTATTCCTTGTTCTTTTTTCTTTTTTCAAGATAGATAGTTGGGGTGCCTCCAGGAGGTTTTCACCCTCACTGTCTACCCCGGGCACCTCTAAGAGGTTTTCGCCCAAGGATCTTTTTATTCTTTTTCTGTTTTTTCTTTTCTCTCTCTCTCTTTTTTTTTGATGATCAAGGTGTGGGTAGAGTAGAGATAGGGCCCTGCACCACTACCAACACTTATTTGCCCAGCGTTTCAATGAACTCCTACTTAGAAAGGGGCTTCCTATAGATTTTCAATCGATGCCCATTGACGAGCATGGCGATGGCTTCTTCATCAATGGTCCTGATGAGAACTAAACCATTGTCGTTGCATTTCTCCACTGTATATGGTCCTAGCCACCTTTTCCTCAGCTTCCCTTTGAAATCCTTGTATCTTGAGTCATATAACAGTGCCAAATCTCCTGGATGAAATTGATTTTCATCAAGGTGTCGATCATACCATATCTTTCTCTGGAGTTGGACCACTTCTGAGTGGAGGAGTGCCTGCATTCTTTGTTAATCCAATCCATTCAGCTGTAGTAATCTTTCCTGCTGTGCATGGCTGAGGTCTAGGTCCAGCTGAGCTGCCAACCTCAATGTGTTGTACTCAAAATTCTATGGACAACAAAGCCTTTTTCTCGTAGACCAACTCATAAGGTGTGAAACATGTTGTAGTTTTCCAAGTGGTGTTGTAGGCCCAGGTGGCCTCAACCAAGCAATCTACCCAATCTTTTTTGTTGCTGCTCACCACTTTAGTCAAAATCTCTTCCAAAGCCTTATTAGTGACCTCCACCTGCCCATTTGCTTGCAGATGATAAGTGGTGGAGGTTCTATGCTTGATATTGTGATAAGCGAGCAGGTCTTCAATTAGGTTAGAGGTGAATTGACTTCCTTGATCCGTGACCAGTTCTCTTGGGTAGCCAAACTTGTAGAAGATATTTTCCCTCAAAATCTTAGCCACTTTTTCTTCTATCACTATCCTTGATTGCCCTCGTCTCTGTCCACTTTGTTAGGTAGTCCGTGCACACAATGATATAAGACTTCTTCTTTGAAGGAGGATTGATAGGACCCACAAAGTCTATGCCCCACTTCTCAAATGGCTCGAAAGTCACTTGAGGTTGGAGGGGCATTTCATCCCTTAGGGTCGGTTTCCCCATCCTTTAACACCGTCACATTGGCTGATGTATCTTCTGACATCTTGATGAAGAGTGGGCCAATAGTAGCCTGCCTGTAGAATTTTGAAGGTGGTCCTTTTTGCTGCAAAGTAGCCTCCACATGATCCATCATGACAGGTTAGGAGGATTTCAAAAACTTCCTCCTCCCTGACGCAACACCTTAAGATATGATCTGGGCCAAGTTTAAACAGGTTGCCCCTAATCCAAGTGAATGGGCACTTTTCCTCACAATTTTTCTCTTCTCGTTTGAGGATAGGTGTGGAGGGATTGTGGTGAAACCAAGTAATTTGCTATATCAGCAAACCATGGAGAGAGTACTGAAATAGAAAACAGGTGTTCATCTAGCATCTGATCATCTACCATCCCTTCTTCACCTACAGGAAAATCTAATCTAGACAGAAAGTCAGCAACAACATTTTCCTTGCCTGGCTTGTCAACAATGGTCAAATCAAATTGCTGCAATAACAGTAACCATCTAATGATACGAGAATTTACATCAGGTTTATTCATCAGATACCTAATCATAGCATGATCAATGTGTACAAATGTTTGATAACCAGTGATGTAGTGTCTAAACTTATTTAGGGAATGGAATACGACCAAGAACTCTTTCTCGGTTACAGTATAGTTCAATTCTTCCTTGGACATGTTTTTGCTAACAAAGTATATGGCATATGGTAGTTTCTCCTCAACTTGTCCTAAGGCTGCCCCTATGGCTTTGTTCGAGGCGTCAGTGTGGATGTGGAAAGGTAGGGCCCAGTTTGGACCTCTCAAGATTTGGGTGGTTACCAGCTTATCTTTCAACTCATCTAGAGGCCCTTGACAGTTATCAGTCCATATAAAATCAACATCTTTCCCCAAAATACCAAACAATGGCAAGGCTAGCTTACTGAAATCTTTAATGAATCTTCTAGAATATCTTGCTAAGCCTAGAAAACTCTGAACATCTCTTACCTTTTGAGGAGGTGGAACCTTTTGGATGATAGCAATTTTGTTGGGATCCACCTGTAATCGTTGCTCAGAAATTGTATGACCTAGCACGGTCCCTTTAGTCATCAAGAATTCACATTTTTCGGGACTGAGGGACAGGTTCATCTCAATACAATTGGTTAAAACTTTTCCTATGTTAGCCAATGCTTTTTGGAAGTTGGACCCATAAGGAGTAAAGTCAGCTATATATATTTCTACCGAATCATGAACTAGCTCAGCAAATATGCTTAGTACTACTCTCTGGAAAGTGGCAGGAGGTTTGCATAGCCCAAAGGGAAGGACCCAATAGGCAAAGGTACCCCATGGACAAGTGAAGGTGGTCTTATATTGGTCCTCCAGGCTAATTTGGATCTGATTATATCCACTGATCCCATCTAGGAAAGAAAAGAATTTCTTCCCTGCCAGTCCATCTAACACTTGATCTATGAAAGGCAAAGGGAAATGGTCCTTCTTGGTGGCTTTGTTAAGTTCTCAGTAATCTACACAGATTCTCCACTTCCCATTTTTCTTGGGCACAAGCACTAGAGGAGAGAGCCACTCACTATCAAGGATGGGGTAGATGAATCCTACATCCAACAAATTTTGCAATTCTTCTTTGACAATGTCCTTAAAGGCTGGATTCATTCTCCTGTGAGGCTTCCTGACTGGTTTACAATCCTCTTTGATGTAAATGTGATGGATATAGACCAAAGGGTGGACTCTTTTCATCTCCTTATAGCTCCAAGAGAAAGCATCCAAATGGTGGTTCAATAAGCTACACAGCTCCTTCTCCTGAGAGGGAGATAGGGATGAGCTGATATTTAAGGTTCTTTCAGGGCCAAATTCCACATTCTTAACTCTGGGAGAGATCGGATCATCCACACAGAAGTCCACTAAAGCGCTGGCTTGAGTACCTTCCACCAACTCCTCTAATGGTAGCACACTGGGAGGTGGATTTTGAATCAAATTCTCAATTAGGTCATCCTGGGTTTGAGGACCTCCCCTGGTGGCTTCTACTATGCACAATGGTGCAGAGTAGACTTCATCCTCATCTCCCTCCTCCAACCAGAGAGGTAAATCATGTTCTAACAGAGGTTGGGCAGGAGGATATAACACTGGCTGTTTGGACATAGGCCCATTCTTGATGGTCATGCTCCCCGCTCGACAACTGATGTAAGCATTTGCAATAGCCAACCAAGGCCTTCCCAAAATGAGGGGGTATCCAGTGAAATTTTGCATTGGTTGAAGGACCAAGAAGTCCGCAGGGTACTCCCAAGAATCAATAGAGACCAGGACATCTTCCACAATCCCTTCGGGAGTCACGATGGAGCAGTCTGCTAACTGCAGTACTATCGAGGTTTTTCTTAAGGAAATCTGAAGGTTAAGTTTGAGCATAGTGTCCCTGGTCATCACATTAATGGTAGCCCCTAGATCAATCAGGGTGTGGGGGATTATGGTGCCATTGATGTGGACATCAACTATAGGACTCCCAGGGTCCAAATATTTTGGATAGATTACTTTTCCCAACATCAGATCGGCCAGTTGTCCTATGACATTAATAGTTGGGGCATCTCTCTTGCGCCTGCTTGGGTGCGTGAAACACTTCTCCTTGATCAATTTGTTGTAGATTGGTACATCTTTTATGGCCCGGAGAAGTGGTATTTTCACACACAACTGTTTAAGTTCTCCCAAAAGTGTAGTCTCCTCTGGGTTTGGCTGTGTGGTTACCGTTAGTCTCTCAGGAAAGGGTGGAATGACTTTGGGTTCACTTTCTTGTTTCTCTTCCTCATCCTCCAGAGGAGGTTGGCGATCTGGAAGGACCTTCCTAGATCGTATCTTGATCTCCTAAATCTCCATAGCGTAGGTAGGGCATGTTGTCTCTCCAGTATATACCTGTTGGGCCTATCTGTTATTGGGATTCGGGTTCGGTTGAGCAAGCATCTGGGGTTGTCTTGGAGGAGCAGGAGGTAATGGTTGAGGTGGAGCAAGTGGTGGAGGCAAAATAGTGGGAGGAGAGTTGTATTGGGGCCTCCACCCCGGTTGAGGTACATTCCACTGAGGTTGTGGTTGAACATGAGAGTGAAACGAATGAGCAGCAGGTTGAGTATGGTATTGAGATGGATAAGACCAAGGAGGAGGTGCAGACCAGGAAGGATGAGCAGGGGGACCCCAAGAAGGTATATAAGCAAATTGGTTGGGGTGGTAATAAGTTTGGGATGTCCCTTGCATCCCCTGCTAGTAAGGTCTGGATCCATGCAGCCTCCTTTGGTTGAGGAAGTAGAGTGGTTCAGTGATTCCCTCGGCCCCTTGGTACATGGCTTTAAGTCCAGGTAAGGTTGGGCATTGGTTTGTAGGGTGGTATTCCTCACAAACGAAACATACCTCTACTGAGTGCAATGGACACTCGTTCTTAGGATGCTTCCTTGTGAATCTGGGATAAAAGATTTGCAAAGCCCTCTTAGCTTCCTCTTTCTTCTGTTGGATTCGGAAAGTATCCAATTAAATGGAAATGGTCTGTCTCATCTCACTTTTAAGGTCTTCCATTTGATTTGTAAACTCATGTTTGGAGAAGGTGGCACTGGCTGAAAATGGATTCCCCCTACCTCTTTTCCAAGCTGCCCTAGAATGGTTTCTAAACACAGTCTTTATGTCCTCATGAGGTAGTTGGTAGATGTCTCTGCCAGTGACTTACATTGCAGATTTCTTGAGGGTCTCCGTGATGGTGCCAGACCTATCCACAGCACAGAGGGTCTATATGTATGTTGAGGGGTTAGAAGAGCCACTTCGGGGTTTAGTCTAATCCACTAAACCAGCCACACTCCAGGACGCTATCAGCAGGACCCGGGACTTATAGGATGTCTTACGCAGGACCTGGACACCTTATCCCTAGAGATAGACTTTTCAGTCTAAGGGGAAGGATGTGAGGATTCCTCCTCCAAAGGGGAATCCAGGAAAAGTACAGCTTGACGACGATGCCAGAAGGGAGCTGAAGAAGAAGTGGTTGTGCTTCACCTGTCAGGACCAATGGGCACCAGGACATAAATGTGCTGCTGGCAAAGCACATTTTATTGAGGTCTTCTCCGAGAGAAGTGGAGAAGAGGATGATGAGGAGGATGTGGAGGCAGGAGATAGCCATGCCATATAGGGACCTTTGCCACCTCCACCACCAGCAGCAGGTGGTGCATCTTTTGCACCCACTGGAGGAGCCCTTGTAGCGTTGCGGGGAGTTTCCAAGTATCTAACACTACGCGTACGAGGGACAGCACGTGGCCAGTGTGTATTAGTTTTGGTTGATAGTGGGGCAACCCACAAATTCATCGATGCACAAATGGTTCAGCAGAGAGGTATTCAGACAGAGAGCTTCGATGGGTTTTCAGTATTTGTCCCAGGAGATCAAACCATGACGTGTGCTCGTTATGTTATAGAGCTTTCGGTGACGATGGGCACCTACACATTGACTGACCACTTTTTCGTGGTCGATATTCCGGACACCAACATGATACTGGGTGTTCAGTGGCTCATCACTCTAGGGAAGGTCACGACAGATTGGAAGACCTTGGAGATGGAGTGGGATGATGAGAAGACAGGGAGGCATGAGAAGATACAAGGACAACACACATATCCGCCTCAGACTATTTCGGCTCATCGGATGGAGGCAGTCTTTTGAAAGGGAGACATAGAGTGGGCAGTAGAGCTGCGTGCGTCAGAGGCAGGGACTATAGGGTTGATGGTACATCCGGAGATACATTCCATCCTTGACCAGTATTCCATAGTGCTTGGGGAGATTCCACCAAGAAAGCCACCGGACCGAGGGTTTGAGCACACTATCGAGCTTGAGCAAGGCATCTAGGCAATGAGCACCACTCCCTATTGGCACCCCAAGGCCTATCGAGATGAGATTGAGCAGGCTATCCAGGAATTATTGGCTCTTGGGCACATTTGACTAAGCACGAGCCCTTTTGCTTCTTCTGTGGCGTTGGTGAAGAAGGACGGTACATTGAGGATGTGCATCGACTACAGGGTGAGGACTAATCACAACAACCTCAAGTTCTTTTTGGAGCAGAAGCAGCTACAGGAGAGATAACAGAAGTGGATCAGTAAGATCCAAGCATATGAATTTGACATTGAGTATGTCAAGGGCAAGAACAACGTGGTAGCAGATGCCTTTTCACGTAGACTAGCCGTGTTGTCTCTTATGATATTGGATACAGATTGGAGGGCTCGACTCTTAGTAGAGTACTCCAAGGATAGGTTTGCATGTGAGGTCCTGGATGGGCAGGTGGCAGATGACAGGTACAGGGTGGTTGATGATGTCATCTATTACAGGGACCGGATCTTCTTGACTGAGGGGTCTCAACTCAAGAAGAAGATATTCCAGGCATCACATGATTCACCTTTGGCAAGACATCAAGGATTTACCAAAACCTACAAGGTCATTAGAGAGAGGTTCTCATGGAAGGGCCTCAAGGAGGACGTACTCCAACACATCCAGGAGTGCGATGTTTGCCAGAGGAACAAGGTAGAAATGAGCCATCCTGCGGGTTTATTGCAACCTCTTCCCATTTTGGAGGGGAAATGGGAGAGTATTTCAATGGACTTCATCACAGGGTGGCCCTTGGTATAGGGCAAGGATTGTATCTTTATCGTCGTTGATCGATTGAAAAAGTATGCACATTTTTTTGCCATATCCGCAAACTATATAGCAGCACAGGTGGTCGAGTTGTTCTTCAGAGAGATTTTCAGGCTACATGGTCTTCCTAAGACCATCGTCAGTGATAGGGACAGTCGTTTCATGGGTGGGTTTTGGCAGGAGCTTTTCTGGTTGGTGGGGACGGAGTTGACACCGAGTACCAGTTATCACCCACATATGGATGCGCAGACAGAGATAGTTAATAAGTGGCTGGAGGGCTACTTGCGTAACTATGTCAATGGGCAACAACGAGCATGGTTGAAGTGGCTGCATCTGGGGGAGTACTGCTACAATACTTCACATCACATGTCCCTTGGTATGTCACCATTCTATGCCTTATATAGGTATCATCCTTTACCTTTTGTTGACGTGATGTCTGGTGATAACAACGCTCCTAGAGCCAAGATTTGGATCCAAGAGAGTCAGGATATCCTCCGAGCTCTCAAGGATAACATGGCTACAGCACAGAACCAGTAGAAGTTGTATGCCGATTGGGGTTAGGTGGAGAGGCAGTTTGAGGTAGGGGACATGGTCTACCTACGATTAGAGCCATACCGACAGTCATCGCTAAAGCAGAAGGGGGCTGAGAAGCTCAAGCCCTGCTTTTATGGGCCATATAGGGTGATACACAGGATTGGAGAGGTTGCATATGAGTTGGATCTGCCCCAAGGCAGCAAGATTCATTACATTTTTCATGTATCATGCTTGAAGAAGGCATTGGGGCAGCAGGTAACCGTGACGGATGAGCTACCACCCATGGATGATGAGGGGCATTTGGTATTGCAGCCGAAGGCTATTATCAACTGTAGGGAGAGACAGTTGCGGAGCAGGACGGTCCGGGAATTCTTGGTGAGGTGGAAGAATTTGCCGGATGAGGATGCCACTTGGGAGAGTGAGGAGATCTTACAACATCCATCACTTCAGTTGCTTGAGGGCAGGCAACATTTTGCCGGGGGAGACTGTAATATACCTAATTAGCTATGGCTAATTGGAATATTCGATTTTGTTCGATTTTTGCCTTCTATAGTTATTTGTAAATAAAAAGTGAGGAAGGGGGAACATAACTCACTTTAGAATAAAAAATCACTTCCTAGGTAGCACAACGTTGTGACTTAAGGGGAACCAAGGGGGCCAAAGGGGGACGCAGAAATGGGGCCCACGCAGACAAATGGAAGGATTGCGTAGGAGGGAAGGAACACATTGCAAGAAGGGGATCACGCAGGAAAAAGTGAGCCTAGGGATTGTGAGAGGCAGAGGCTATAAAATAGAGAGGAACCCCCTCATTTGGGATCATTTTGGTTATGAGCATTTGTGATAGTCATTTCGACTTAGAGCATGCTGGTTGTTTAGCTAGTCTGCAACACGGTTTAGTGCATTGAGTGTCTCCATTTGGAAATCTCACCCTTAGCCCCAGGGGACTTCGAGTGCCTGCTCGGGAAAGGTATTTCCATTGGCATTCCAACAGTAGTTTCATCAGCATTTCAGCAGCAGTTTCATCAACGTCTTTGAGGAACTACGCAGAACCCCAACGAGGTGATTTTCGGGGGTCGGCCATTTCAGAAAAGCTTTATGGGTTTTTCTAAGTTTTTTGAGTAGAGTCCAATTCAAGAGTTTCAACATTTTCTAAGGAGGGGAGCAGCCCCAAATCCTCATTCGATTTCCAGTAGCAACATTAGCACGGTAGTTTCCCAGCAGCTGGGACGCAAATCAGCGTGAGGCCATTCCAGGAAAGCTTTCTGGGTTTCTTGAGTAGAGCCCAAATCCAGAGTTTCAGCTTTTTCCGAGGAGGGTAGTAGCTCCAAATCATCATTTGTTTTCTAGCAACAACAACAATGCAGTAGCAATATCCATGCAAAGAAGCCATTCTTGTCATTCTGAGAGTATTTCTTCACTTGCTTTGTGCAAGTCGAGGTGCCATCTGTCTAATCACCTCTTGTAACCATTTATTGCTCAGTATAATAAAATGGCCTAGCATTTCTTGTGTATCTACTTATATTTCTGGTTTACATTATTATATATTGTTCCACTGTTATTTTATCACTTCTGGGTTATTATATCATTTGCATATATTTGGTTGGAGTTTGCTGGGGTTTTGAGGAATATTCCGAGTTAGGGATATTACACAGACCAATGCCTATCATGGCTAGATTTTCACCCATAGGGTTTCGAACCAATAACCTTTACACCATAGAATGTTTTAAGAAAACACCATGCCACCATCTACTTTATTAAATTAAGGTTTTTGATAACCTATTCAGTGTCCTTATTTTTACATTATATAATATATTATGAAAGAAATATAACTTATATATACATATATATCCTTAATAAAATCAGATTCTTTAATAAGGTACACATTATCTTTAGTTTTGACATCACCTTAATAACGTACACATTATCTTGTAGTTTTGACATCACTTTAATACATGAATTCAAACCCTTACACATGAAAATGGATCCCTAATTAAAACTCTGCATCACAATCTTCAATAAACTTACCAGTTGTCATTAGTTAATCATTTTAATAACGTGCATGAGAAACTCGTTAAAACAAAGGAACATTACACGTGTTCAAACACAACACCTCTCACATGGACACGGATTTTTAACCAAAACAACAAATCAAGTATTAAACAAAGATTATGTTTTCTATTAATTTATATTATCAATTTAATTTAAGAATAACACAAAACATCCATATTATTTAATTTCTAACTATCTTTCGTTCTATGAATAAGGAGACAAGAAAAAAACCTTAAATTATCTAAAACCACTTAATTAACCCAAAAGTATCACCCTTGTTCATTCCAAGTAACAAATGTCCATAGATCCTATCTATTCACTAAATGTATTAACTATATTTTTTATTTTTATTCTTATTTTTATGTAATTTTAATGATTCAAAATGTTTCAATTAATAATATTTTCTTTTCATTGTTTTTTAATGTAATTTAACTAGGTATCATCTTTCATTTCACAATCAAAATAATACTTACAATATAACAAGATTTTTAGGCATGTGGTATTGATGAGCCATTGTTATATTGTATTAAGTTTTTATGTATGAAATTTAAATATGATCACAAAATTATTATTTTAATTTATATGCTAAAATGGATGTTAATTTAGGTGTAGTCTAACTTATAAACGAAATGACACATCTTTTCTAGTTATTTTTGGGTGAATATCCATGGTTAAAAATCTTGTTATATTATAAGTATTATTTTGATTGTGAAATGAGAGATGACTTTTAGGCATGTGGTATTGATGAGCCATTATTATATTATATTGAGTTTTTATGTATGAAATTTAAATATGATTACAAAATTATTATTTTAATTTATATGGTAAAATGGATGTTAATTTAGGTGCAATCTAACTTATAGATGAAAACATATTTTTTTTAATCAAAATTTATTTTAAATAACAAAAAGTCTTGAAATTGTATTGCTGGATTTTGGCGAATTCAGGTGAAGAGAGCTATTTCATCTATAAGTTAGACTAAGCCATTAATTTATAGCTACTATTTATACCTTATCTATTTTAATGCGATAGAGGTGTAGATATAACTCAAAATGGTTATAATCTTTTTATTTTAGATTTAATAAAAAGGTTTTATAAAATTAAATTTAAATAAAATATTTATAAAATATTTTGATGAGATAGGGTTTTTGAGCATGTTGTATTGATGAGCCATGGTATTAGCCCATGGTATTATATTGTAGCAAAGCCTATTTACAAGTTAATAATATCTATGGCAAAGTGTTTAAACATATTGTTATAATGTAAGTTTATTGTGAGTATTAAAGTTTTTATGTGCTTATTAATTACATTTAAATATGCTTATAAAATCATTAATCTATTTTACAAGGTAAAATGGATCTTAACTTATTGTTGCTACTTATATGTTATATATTTTAATGTAACATGTATATTATCATTTCCTTTTATCGAAAATGTTATTCTTAATTTAATTAATCAAAACAAAATTAGAATGTAACAAGTTGAATTTTATTATTTTTATTACTTTTTACTTTTTATGGATACTACAACATCTTCCCCACACTCGGTTTTATATTACTTTTAACCCACATGTAAATTGAACATATTAATATAAATTATACATATTAAGCCGACATGTAAAAAAATATTTTTTTACAAACTTTTTTACATTACACCTACACATCAACCCCATACTGGGCTGTAGAGCACTTCTCAATGCAATGAAATGGAATGAAATATAGCCTTGGGATACACAACCGACACCTTCCAAGTTGTAGGTTCCATTATTGTGGTTGTTCTTTTAATAATAACTATTAAAATCATATGAGAAATGAGATTCTAGTGTGTTCGAATTGTAGCAATGCACCCTAGGATGAATCCATATCCCCTTTTCTACGTTCATAGTCTAGCGTTGCCTGCAGCTTAGTAGCATCAATTTTACAACTACTCTAGATGGGGTTGTCCTTCTACTATGATGATGCTACACCGAGGCAATCAGAGTGGAAGAGGAATTTCTTCCATAGGTGGACACCTAGTTGTCATCTCCAAAGTTGGAGATGATATGCTTGACAAGGTATCCATTATAGGTTGCAGCGTTGTCAAGACCAGGACCAATTTCATCCTCGTCGATCTTTGATGGCCAATGTGTCTCAGTCATGTGAATGTCAAGGTTCCTGTACCCAACAACGAACATTGCATAAAACACTATGCCAAGTTTAGTGTTAAGAGATTGGTATCTGTAGATAACTATCTTCAGGATCCATCACATAACTGAATTAATTATGGATCTGGAAGACAATTACCTAAATTTAGTTATGGATCCTAAAGATAATTATCTAAATATCCTTAGTCTTTTTTTAGAGGAAAAAAATGACATACTTGTATTAGAGAAAGTAGTTACATAGCTTGATATGTAGTTTAGACATCTGTGCAAAAACATTTGATACAAAAAACTCCAAGAGGGATGACCATCCTCAATATTGGATGTGACTTCTAATCCATAGAGTTATACATCTTACAGTCCACTACAGTGACCAACAGAAATTATAAATAGGCCCTATTTACCATCTACCATATTGCAATTTGAAAAACATAAAACTAAAATTGAAGCAACAACCATGTTGGAAGAAAACAAAGTTTGTGGAGCCCTACTATTTCTAGTAGTTCAACAACAGAAACAACATATCAAAACTCACCACTCCACCAAAGAAACTCAACCCATAGAAAGATAGGAAGACTTGATCAATTCGACAATGAAACACTGTTACACTAAAATTTGTCACCATGACTATCTGCAATTAATATGGCTCCATTAATAGTCATATTATCCTCCTTGTCAAGCCTGATACCTCTGCTCTCCATGTCAAACTTCAAGAAAGAGAGAAAGTCATTAAAAATCATGTTTATCTCTGGGTATGCAGGTTCTCTCTACCTTGCATGCGTGTACGCAACCCAAGCTCATTGTACCTGCGTACTTGTATGCTCTGTAAGTGAAGGGATGGGTGCGTACTCCTGTAAAGGTCAAAAGGCGCGAGTTTCATCTTGAAAAAGTCACTTGTGGTCACTTCTAGAGCATTCTAAAGATTGTTTGACGTGTATTGAGCGCCTCCAGATGGTTCATGCATCCCTATGATAGAGGAACTTATCCCATCAAGAGTGGAGCTACCCCATCCAAAAGAGGGAGTTTCCCATTGATGTTGGAACTGAATAACTTCCTCTAGAACACTATAAATACAAACATTGGGCCAAGGGAGGGGAGGTTGAAAGCTGAACATTCCAAAGGGTAGATGCTGCTGGAATTAGGACTTCCATTGTAAGCTTGTGAGGAGAGATTACCATCCTTTCTTGTTTCATTTGGAAGTGGGTGAGCTTGTCAAAGTAGAGGAAAACTCTTGCTGGACCCTGGGAGGAACTTGCACAACACCAAGGCTCAGGTTGTAATGGTTTCTTTTTTGTTTCCTTAATACAAATAAGTCCATTCTTCTCAATGATTTGTTGTTAATGAATTGTTTCATATACTCCTTGGTCTATATGTTGAATATGCTTTGTTTTATGGAATATTCAGGTGTTATGTAATCGTTTGATTGTTAGTGTATGCAGGTTTCAAAGTGAAGGAGGAGCTCATCTAGATCGACGAGGCTGGACTGCTGCAACAAGCATTGGACTTGAGGTAGGATCGAAAAACACTTGGTTTCTCATAGAATAATGTATGTTTAGAGAAGGATTGCTCTTAATTGTCTTGTTTGTCACTAGAGAGTCTTAGACTCCGAGGGAGGTTAGTTTTGTCAACAAAAATAACTCTTTCCGCATGAGAAATTGGCGACCATACTGGGGACTCCATGGATTTGATTGATTTCTCTTTTGATTGATACTTTGATTTGAGAAACTCTGATTTCTTTCTAGTTTTTGATTGATTGATTGTAAATTTGGGTGGAATAGCTTAGGGTTGAGTTAGTTTTTATTTTTCTTGATTTTGAGAGCAGTACGCACCCTCTGCGTTAAGTACAGTGCGTACTAGTATGCACTTTTGCTTTGTACACAGAGCGTGGCCACACCTATGCCAACAGGCTACCTGCGTACCCCTGTCAAAAGCTTAGAAAATTTCAATTTTTTCCTTTTTACCCATTAGATTTTGTTTATAGTTTATTTATTGCTGCCCAGATCCACTGGTTACCTGTCAGAAGCTTTCATCTTGGCTAATTTCATTGGCATTCCTACTTTAAGCTTTTATCAATTGGGTGTTTTGAGTCTCTTTTTGAGAAATTCTAAATTTGATTTCCTTTGGTCATTACTTGGCGGTTTGTCTCAGTCTTTTCACAATTTTGCATCTTTTTGCTCTTGTTTTTGCAAAAAAATTTCCCCCTCATTCACTGGGGCGGGCTAAATTGTGTATGAGTGTTAATTGCCTTTGAGTGTTTTTATTTTTTGATCTTTCGAACTCTCACCCAATTTTCTCGACTTGCACTTGATTGGTTCTTAGATTACATTAGAATCATCTTGTGTTTGAGAATTCTCTTGCATAGATCACATTTTCATAATTATAATTCTCCTTTTCGGAATATGAATGAAAAATGTGCATAGATTACATTTGCATACTTTTCAAGTGAATTGTGTGTAGATTACAATTGCATAGTTTACATTCTGAAAAATCAATCGTAGATATAGATCAGTTTTCTTTGATTTGAATTTACATAAAAAAAAAATAATAAAAAAAAGGGTTTTGAAATTGATTTGCATTAGTTTATCTTGATGAAATTAGCGCATTAGAGAATTTGTTATATTTTCTCTTAGTGATCAATTTTTTGCATTGTTGGAAGTGAATGGAAACTCTCTCCTTACTTTAGGTAGGATTCATCGAATTGAAAAGATTACATTATGATATTCGATTGCATTCAGTTGAGTCGGGTCATAACACCATTGGTTTCATATCCATTTACCCATTTGAGTAATAACAGCCTTAATAACACAACACTTAATTAAAATTCATCTAGTAATTTTTACATTTCTAGGGCTCTGAAACACCAATATAGATAAGGCTAGTGTCTTGGATGCCACTCACGGCCTTCCAGGCATACAGATTTTGACACCGTCCAGCTCTCAATTACTAGATCTTTGATGTTCGACCTGTAGCGCCATCACAATTTTCGACCCACCGTTACCAGATCTCCTGACTACTCGGCATCACCGTCGTCTCCCAACCACAACATATCTAACTTCTTCCACTGATCTACCTTAATAGTCTCCTCTGCTCGACCTCCCAGTAGACTTAGCCCTGATCCGTCAAACAACATCCACAGATCACACAGCAGCAGTGACCTAGCGATTAACAGCAACAATCCACCCTGGTTGCCTCAACCTTCAATCTGCAACTTCAACTTTGTTAATGCACCCAATAATTGTAGCAACAAACTCAGCCTTTTCTTCTGCTGGCATTTCAATGGCAGCAGGAGCTTCTTCCTTATCTGATGATTCTTCAACATTTTCTTCAACAGTCGTAGCCTCGGTGGGAGGCTGAGCGACAGTCTCTTCCTTAGCTGGCTTGGCTTCTTCAGCGGTCGGGGCAGATTCCTCCTTGGGTTTTTCCACTTCCTCGGATTCCACCGGGGCTGATTCTGCTGCAGGCTCCGATGCAGGGCAGCGTTACAGTCCATGTTCACGTGATTGGAATTGGAATTGCAACGAATCAAATTGAATAAAATAGTGAACCAGACAAACAACCACGTAGACCCACATGATGCAACTAACAGCGCCCTTTCCGCTAGATCCACACACAGATCCAAAAAAACACATAGATCCATGGCACCACAGATCTATTAGCTGGTACTGTTAGCAAGCCTCTCACTAAAAGCCAGAACACCACCTGAAAACGACTTCAGATCTACTTTCTACGCTCTGCGCAATCGCTCTGCAACACGTGTCATTTGCTATTCCCGCTCTGCAGGGCGACGCATCGTAGGCTTAACCCATAGCTGAATCTCACATGGACAAACAAAACACATCCCTGCAAGATCCATCGATATGCAGAATCCACACACCAGCAGATCCACCAACACACAAACCCGCCTGAACACTTACCAACGCCACCGGCTCGACCATGCTGCACTATTGGCTTAACTACTCAGCAGCCACAGGCTCTCAAATCGACAACCATTATCACTCGCCATCCATCGACAACAGATACCAAATAAGGCACCAGCAATGTCCTCCGAGCAAACAAGGCACAAATAATGCCCTTCGCGTAGCCTCCACACCGCTCGACCACGCTGCTTCTCGACCACGTTAGTTCTGCAACCTCAACGGCCACCACTGCTGCAGATCTCAACAACCACCATTAGTGGCCTCTATTTTCCACTGCTGCAAATCTCACTGGCTACCTAAGAAGCCTTCACTTCATTATGACGATCTTCGATCTCACCACTTCATCACCCACGATCTCTAAATTCGCTGCTGTAGTGCGATCTCAGACCCCTGACTGCAACAGTCTACCAACCTTTAATCCAATGCACAGGTCAACTCTCTGCTCATCGATCTCCACAAAGATCCAACCTGCACACAGTACACCAACAAATTGCAACTCTGCAGAACCATGCAGCAAGGAAAATTCACCTCCTCCTTCATGGCGCAGCACTCCAGAAAAGAGTGTCGACCTTGAATCCACCAGAAAACTGTAGATCCATCTGCGCTATGCTAGAATGAATCGTTGACTCCAAATCGCATCATGTTGCGACCTACTCCAAGCGTACGAAGGACAATGCCTCCATAGTCAATACACCAGATTCGCAACGCTGCCGGCTCGACTATGCTGCACCACCGGCTCAACTGATCTACTGGCTCTTGATTGGATCTCTCTCTCGACTAGCAGACACACCACGGCTGCAGAACACCAGATCCACGACATTGTTCCACAGCTCCTCTTCAGGTTATCCATTTCAGTCTCTGCAACTCCTCCACAGATCCGGCAACAGAGATACCACGATGCCAAGCTAACAGGAATGCTACCACTGTAGCCACATTTACTCGGCCTTAACTGTGAAGGCACCACTTCAATCCACTCGCACTCCTCTACGCAATCAGATCTCCTCCGTAGCTCGTATCTATTCCACTATACTGCCACAGATCACCTCGATGGACAAACAAACTTAACACTAATATAAATGATTTATTTTCCTATGCCCAGGAAGGGCTAGAGGCCCTTACGGGCTCTGAAGCTTTGATACCAAGATAGAATAGCACACACTCAAATATATTCTATTATTATGCATCAAGGAAATTGCACACATATTTATACAAGCAAAAGTCGCAAGATAGGAATTCTATCTTAGATGTACAGTAGTGTGGTTGGGAGATTCTCTCAACCATACACTAAATTAGGAGAAACTATATTCTAGCTAATTCCTATTATGTAGGAACAAACTCCTCAAATGGAGAATTACAACCATAGACAAGTAGGAATTAATTATTTCTAACTCAATGCCTTGCTATGTGACAATTCTGGTTGATATGATGTTATACAGATGGGTTATCAATCTCACTCTTCTTATGAGAAATTCTTTAGATTGAGAATGACAAAGTACCATTATTAATACCTCCCTAGTTAAGAAGGAGCCTTGAAAAGTGTAACTAGGTTTGGTATTCATAATGGCATGTGTAAATGTGATTTTATAAGATTGATGTAAAGAAGAAAAATAAAATTATTTTTGTAATGCTTAGCTCATGGGTTTCATGACCAAGGAATTTTATTTTTAGTAATGTATCCCATTGTGAGCCCTTAGGATTGGTCATAAATTAAAAAAGATTCAATTTCATGTCTAAAGGAACCTTCTTGGGCATGTTACATTTTTGTATGAGCTATTAAATGTATAAAAAGGCCCTCCAACACCAAGCAAAGTCATCTCCTTCAAGTCAGCTTCAAGAAGAATAATAATATCTTCACCAAATGACACATCGGCTCATCTACATGTCGAGTCGGCTTATTCTCATGGAAAACAACTATAAATATGCCACTCAACCTCATTTCAAAGCAAAGAATTTTGGTCAAGGTCTAAAGTTAGTAAGAGGTGCGAAGGTCAGCGAAAATAAGGGAAGGAAGAATGAATTCCCTAGCATTGTTTCAACTCTTTTTTGAGGGCTGAAGTTATCCACACATGCGAGGAATATTTGTTGTTCAAAATGCAAAAAGAAACCGAAGTATCATAATCATATTTGAGGACAATTCAAGGAGAAAGTAAAGGTGACACTCAATCTGAGTTCAAGGAGAAGAAGTTTGCTTCTAGACCAAGGGAAAACAAGGGTCTATGTTGGTCCATCTACATGATCCATTGTTTCTGATCTAGGATCAAAATTTTCAGGCCTGTCCCTAGGAACCAAGACTCAGAGAGGTAATCGAGAAGGAGGAATAATCGTGAAGTGTGTCTATTGTTGATGTTATGTTCCTATACCAATAGGAGTCATAATTTTTGAATAGTTGAGGTCAAATCTGTAACATATACATACCTTTGCTTTCTGCAAATGTTTTCCATATTCAAAAAAATATAATAAAATAAAATTAAAAGTAAAAAATGTAAAGAGGGTATGTCCTAAAAGAAAAATCAAAGGACAAAAAGAGGAAAAAAGGTAAAAAAAAAAAATGAAAAAATGAACCCCAAGAAAGAAAAAGACCATGAAAGTGTGCAAGACAAAATGCCACTACTATTTACTTTTGATGCAGAATAAAATATTGTGTGCAGCTTGTTACCTTTGCCACAATCCATGGATGGTCAAAATGTTTAAACTTGGCTATTTCATGTTTTCAATTTTATGCTTAGAGATAGAGAATAAAATTTGACCAAACTGTTTAATCTTGGCATTTAAGTAGATAGGTAGAGTAAATAAAAGGAGCTTAAGAGTTTAATATGAGCCCTTGGATGTAATAAGGTTAGACTTAGATAGATTACTCTTGTAAAAGAAAAGAAAATGTTTTGATAAGGGTTTGCCAGCTTAAGTGCACCCTAATAAAGAGGAGTAAAAATGGTAGGATGAGTAGGTGGGTAAGTAGTTGAATGGTTGCAGAATTGTGATGATTGATTAGATAAGATCATATCATTCACCTTCATCATCAAATTTCTAAGTATGGATGAAATTTAGCATTTACCAAAGTACACAAAGTCGATTGATTAACCTCGCTCATTCATTACATTTTTCACTTAACTAATTTCCAATGAAAGTCTTAAAGTACCTAAAATTTTAATTTAAAGGGGCTCAGAACATTTCTCTGACTTCTAGAGGGACGAGACCCTTGGCCCAATAACTTATAGGTCCTAAGTACTAAAAGTCCACTCATAATCATTCACCCCCTTCAAATTCACTCATATTCCCAAATAAACTTACTTTTCCCTAATAAACCCCTTTCTCTAAGGATAAAACTTAGAAAAGTAATTACCTCCCATGTAAAAACTCCTTTTTACAAAAAACCCACAAATATACAGTTAGCCTAAGTTTTTTATGTTTTTTTATGTGAAAAGAAAAAACAAATTGCAAAGAATTCATTTTATACTTAGTGCTAAAACATTCTCTGCCTTCGTTCATATTAACTGGTAACTTTATTTATATTAAACTCCCAAGAAAATAACCCTTTTCCCTATGTATTTATTAAAAACCCCTTAATATTAATATCCCATCCTAAAGTTTGAAACATAAACTTTATTAATATCATGAATGATTAATGGGTTAATTAGTCAATCAACGATTAATTAATAACCAAAACCCTCCGCCAAATAAAAGAGATTAATTAACCAATCTGCGGTTAATTAATAATCGACCTCCGCCAATGGAATCACCCCCGATGCACTTAATCTGCCATAATCCGTGATTAATTACTCCCGCCACGCTTAAACCTCCGCTGGACCCCTCCATTAAACCTCATGTCAAATCCCCAACTCGATCACTGTACAATTAGGCCCCATTTGATTTGACGTTTGACGATCATATCAGGTGGCCTCTGAAGGCCGACCTTTACCCACCCGATATGGGTTGTTTCACGTTTCACCCCACTACTATGTGGCGCCCGATGAGTGGCATCTAGTGGCCTCCCCCCGAAACCACTCCAGCCCAAAAGTGGTGTGATATAAACCCACTTACCGCCTCCCGCTAGACGACAAAACATCTCATCCCCTGCTTAACTCCAAACGTGCCTTTCCCATGTACCCTCCAAAACAGTTGAATTTGCAAATGAAACTAAAAAAACTCATTGTTTTTAGTTTTATCATGAAAAACACTGCTCAGACCTCCCTGGAAGCACCAGAGTACGTGCAATTGTCAACCCACGTCCAACTACCAACCTACTAAAGTTGCTAAACTTCCAGACCACCCTTGAGTCACGTATGCTTCCTGTAAACTGTGCACAGTCGCCCATCAATCCATTCAGAGCCGAAACCAAGTATTTACCCAAAGTCATTGAGAAACCCTGTTTAATTCCCAAACCTTTACTCAATTGCTTTAAGTTATTAAGTGATTAAGTAAAACAATTTCCCAGCAACTCCAAACCATTCTGAATTAAACCAATTTGCCCCCAATTTGACTGAAAACCTTTCGCTCCCGTCCTTGAATCCACAAGAACCAAGGATGGCTACTCCAGTTGCATTGAATTTCCTACCAATTTCTACTCCCCACAGGACTTAGACCATCTCCCATTGGCAGACAAAGACTTTCAAATCAAAGATACCTCTGTCCAAGAATCCCCACTGAAGATATACTGCAGGTACAGAGACCAGTACTTAAACCACGCAGACAAAATAGCTCTTTGGGAATCAGGTTTTCCCAAGTGCCAATTCCCTAGAGTTCATATCTTCCCTGAGATTGTCCACTATTGCCATATGAACTACAGTCCCAGCCAAAGAGCAGTGATGACTCCTAACCATACTATATTATTTTCCATCACTGTTGAATCCACCAAGGAAATGCTGCAGTTACAACCAGGCCAAAACCTGACCCCCCTTTTTGTTGGAGACCTGCTTAACAGATTCCCTAAAATCACCTTCATCAAACTTGCTTAGTTATTCCAGACCTTCATTAGGGAAGAACAATACATTCCAAAGGACCCTCGCCCAGACATGTGGACCATATTCTTTGAACTTGGCCAAGACATCATAGCAATGATATCCAGTGTGTTAGGCTAGACTACAAGTGAATTTGTTTATGAGATTATTATAGCCTTCATGTCCATTTACACTCCTGGAAAACCCCCTGCCATCATGTTTGACTATGCTAAGTTCATTGCAGATAAGATGCATGATCAATTCATGAGAATGGGCAATGAAAGAGTATTCAAATATTCATCATTTTTATATCATCTTTTCTTGTATTATCAAGCTGATAAATTCCCATTTACACTCCAAAAGCTTGATACCAGAGGCAACCCTAGATCAATAGCCTTCTTGACTTCATTAATCCATCAATATGACTCTCCATAAACTTATACAAATTTCATATATCTCTTTGTGCACCCAGTGGCAACTATGTTTTTAGGAAGTCCTCCCCCCAGAATCAATGCAGATATCAGGAGGGTCCTACAGTTGTCCAAACAATATAGAGTGGGAGATTGGTACTTGTACCAAAATCACATTGAAATCAAGATATATGGCTGTGAATTAGCACCCTACAAACTGCCAAGATACCTCCCCATGAGATTGTTTGCTCTGGAGTACTAGAGGGAAATGATTAATTCAGATGAGGTACATTTTGTGAAGGCTAAGAAGAAAGCTCAACTGAGCATTAAAGACCAGCTTGGCCCCTTTATATGCAACAGTAGGGAAGTTGGAAAGGAAGCAGAAGAAATCGTTCAAAGGCTGAAACTGAAACAAAGTTTCATATGGAGATATGAACCTTTAGATTTCATCTACAATAGAAGACAAAAGAACAAATTATCTCCCTATATCCACCACAGAATTCCTGAAATAGAACAGTATGCAAATCAACTAGAATTGGTGGAGAACACTTTAGTAGGCCGAGATAGCACAGAAGTTGTTGTCAATAATGTGTTGATTGATTTAGAAAGAAGACTTGATGAATATTCCTTTATACACGTGCCAGGGGAATCCAAATCCCAAAGGGAAACACGGGAACACAGTGAGCAACTAGCAGAAGAAGGACCTCAAGAGCAAGAAGAATCAGAGCAACCAGACATATCAGAAGAGCTGGCTCATCTAGAACACATCATGAGTAATCCTCCTATTGTATAGACTCCTTTAAATGAGGAGAAGAATCCCAAAAGAGATAGAGAGGATGCCACTCCTTCTAGCAGACCTGTTGCACAGACATATGTCAAGAGGCAAAGGTTAAATCATTTTTCAGAACAAGAGTTCATAGAGGAAACAGCTAGAACCATAGTTACAAAAAGAGAAGAAAGCAGGCAGACCACTCCCTCTAGAGGTACACAAGAACTTTCCACTTCACAGGCTCAAATGCTAGAGAGACAACAGAGCGTGGAAGTATCCTCATTCAGGGCTCCAATTGGCTAGAACCAAGACATTAGAGAGAAATACAAAGAAATAAAGGCTAGAAACAAAAGATTGAAGGCCCAAAGCTATGCACAATACCTTAAAATGGCTCCCACTATTCAAACAAGGCTAATGTCAACCTTTTTGATGTAAAAGAAGGTAAGATGCAAATGACTTTCATGAAGCCTACCACACACCAGCCCAAGTCTATAACAGATTACTTGAAGACACATTTTGAGGTGTTGGCAAAGGATATACATCCTATCGACCAAATATAATTACACAAACAAACCGGGGAAATTGTTTATTCCACATTGACCAGCAAGGCCATTGTAGCACATCAACTCCAAAATTCGCTTAATAATATATTAGCGCAATTCCAGTTAGAGAAGGCCTCTTCATAGGCCAAGGATACTAGGATAAATTTCTTAGAGGAATTAATCATAGAGTTGGGGCATGATCCCAAGGATGTAAAGGCTGCAAAAAAGCTAATAAAAAATAAAAATGATGACATAGTTGCATTGAAAAGGTAGCTCCAAATTCCTCCTCTGCATCATCCACAAACAGATGAAGTATTAGAAACTCGGAAGGAAGAGGAGCTTATGGACTTAGTCCTTAAGCTGAAAGGTCAACTAAAAGAAACATAGAAAGAGTTGGATAACTTGATTCAGTCTAGACAGAGTGAGTTGGCCATCACTCCACAGACTGTCATTCCTACAGTCCCTACAACAGTGCCCTCCACATTGGCTGCTTCTTTAGCACCAACAGTTCCACCAGCTACAACTATGCTACTCACAGGTACATCTACAAGTGCAGCGACATCCACAGAAAAGACATCTGAATTGGTAAAAGCCATGGAGGAAATTACCATCCAGGCTACTGAGATCAAAAAGCTTAGAGTTTATTTTTCTTTTCAGCTACTGAAAAGAAAAATGAGTTGAGTTGAGAAGGTGCACGCATACAGTTTCATACATTTCCTCTCTTAAAGAACAGAAACACTTGGCAAGTGACCGAGGACTTGTGCATTGATGTGGCATCATTTATTCTGTCATCTGAGCCCTTACATATAGTCTACAAGAATCTTCGACTTACTTGGAGATTGTTGTAGCAACTACAACCACCCTCCAAATTTTCTCCCTCATTTCATTTTGGAACCTCCCTACTAAAATCCCAGCATATTATCTTACACTGCCTAGGTACTTGTGCTTTCGTTTGAGTTTTATATTTTTCTTTATGATGCAGGAGCATCCAGCTAGGGCACCATGATCGAGTGTTGGTCTCCACCAAGGTGGAAAGTTTTATTAGCGAATTGGTTTCTTTATGTTCAGTTTGTCAAAGTAGGATGTAGGACTTTGTTTTAATTTTTAATCTCAGTATTAGTTAGGGACAGTTTTTTCGGTTAGGGTCTCTATTTTGTTTTTCTTTAATAATCAATAGGTTAATAATTGTTCTTTCATTTTAGAGGAAGAAGACAAATATGTCTAATGTAAAATCTTGCAGTATAGGCAGAACTGAATACGTGAATAATTATGTAGCTAATAAGAATTGCACTGAAAAAGGAAGCTCACCTGAAAGACTATGCAACTAAAAGACTACCGCAGGTGATGACATAGTTGCATTGAAAAGGCAGCTCAAAATTCCTCCTCTGCATCATCCATAAACAGATGAAGTATTAGAAACTCGGAAAGAAGAGGAGCTTATGGACTTAGTCCTTAAGCTGAAAGATCAACTAAAAGAAACATAGACATAGTTGAAACTGAAAGACTACCGCAGGTGATGACATAGTTGCAACTGAAAGACTACCGTAGGTGATGACATAGTTGCATTGAAAAGGCAGCTCAAAATTCCTCCTCTGCATCATCCACAAACAGATGAAGTATTAAAAACTAGGAAGGAAGAGGAGCTTATGGACTTAGTCCTTAAGCTGAAAGATCAACTAAAAGAAACATAGGAAGTCCATAAGTCCATAAGCTCCTCAAAGGCAGCTCAAAATTCCTCCTCTGCATCATCCACAAACAGATGAAGTATTAGAAACTCAGAAGGAAGAGGAGCTTATGGACTTAGTCATTAAGCTGAAAAATCAACTAAAAGAAACATAGAAAGAGTTGGATAACTTGATTCAGTCTAGATAGAGTGAGTTGGCCATCACTCCACAGACTGTCATTCCTACAGTCTCTACAGCAGTTCCCTCCAGATTGGCTGCTTCCTTAGCACCAACAGTTCCACCAACTACAACTATGCTAGTCACAGGTACATCTACAAGCGCAACGAAATCCACAGAAAAGGCATCTGAATTGGTAAAAAACATGGAGGAAATTACCATCTAGGCTACTGAGCTCAAAAAGCTTAGAGAAAAAGTGTTAAGTTTGGAAACTGATTGCAAACTTGCACAAATACAACAGAATGAAGAAGCTCAGAAGAATCAAAGAATGGGAGAAAGGATTCCAAACTCTTTCAGTTGCTGCGAAAGAATTCAGTCTTTTCGTTGATTCAGTCTAGATAGAGTGAGTTGGCCATCACTCCACAGACTAATTCCATAAGCTCCTCTTCCTTTCGAGTTTCTAATACTTCATCTGTTTGTGGATGATGCAGAGGAGGATTTTTGAGCTGCCTTTTTAATGCAACTATGTCATCACCTGAAAGACTATGTCAATTATGTCATATTTAGTTGATTCTGGTAAAACTGAATGTTATGAAGAAGCAATGCAGGTTGAAAGTAAGAAGAATTGGGATAGCTAAATGAGTTAGAAGAGATTCGATCAGTAGCTATCCAGAAGACTATTGTTGTTCAACAACAGAGAATGAAATGGCACGATAAATTTATCAAAACTAAGGTGTTTTGTGTTGAAAAACACATCAGAAATGGCTGGTAGGATTAAAATCCTATCGGATAGAAGCCATGTCCAAGTCCAGAGCTTGTCAGACCTTCTCCAGAGATCGCCACACCTGCAACAAGTTGGAAATTAGAAATTGGACAACAAAAAAACCAAACAAGAAACACAAAAGCCCGCAATTACCTGTAAATGTAACCTTTGACCTCGAACTGGCTGAAACTACTACTAGCTCCTCCCCAAACAACAAATAGCATGAATTGAACCACCACCAAGGAAATCCTAAACCACCGATGGTCTAGAATGACCAACAATTGCAGGCAGAAAACCACAAGAAAGACAGAAACCATGTTCCAACCATGGATGCGTATCGGCAAATAATGGCGGACATCAGCTCAACCATGGTGGATGAAGCGCGCAGGTACTGGAGCCCCCCGCACCATCATCGGCAGAGGGCTTCACCCAATAACCAGACCCAAACAGAAAAACAAGAGGGAAACAACACATCGCAGAAATGAGGCGGAAACAAGCCTTGAGACGGTGCAGAAGCGTGTTTTGAAACCTTGAAACAGTGCTGAACATGTGGCAGTCCACATCGGACACCTTTCATACGATGGCAAGCGTGGTTCATATGGTTGTAGGCGAGGTGGAGGGGAGGGCGCACAGGTAATGGCATCCCTCCCCTATTTACACAAACTTATTGGTGAGGTGATTCAAGGGAATCCTGTTGCAGTACAGAGATCGTTCATCAAGGGAAGAATAGGAGGTTGCAGCGTGAAAGAGTGGATGACAAAAGGATGGACACTAGGCTGCTAAGTGGCTTTCCCCTTGTGCACTGACATTGGTCCACATTGGGATTGATTTTTCCCGAAGACATCGCAGTCTGGTTTGGTGCGTGTTTTTTAAGGCTCATCTTTCATGCCCTGTTATGGATTCCAAAAACATATGGGAATGTTCATATTTGATGTTATTGGCATCTTTCTCCATATCGATTCTTTTCCTAATAATTAAAGACACAAGGAATCCAGGAAGACATATGGTTTTCTACTTGTATCTAGCTAGTTGGGATTATGGTGTTCAGATTTTTGCGAAATAGAATCATGAAACGATTGTCCAACTCATTAACAAAGTTGTTGGTGATGGTATATGGACATTCAAAAATATTTCCTGTACACAATATGGTGGTTGATTCGCACTGAAGTGTCCCATTGGTGAACAAGCATAATAAAATGCAAACCTACAAAACCATAAAACAAATATTAGAGAACCAAGAGTGAGAAAAGACTAAAGCAAATAGATACAGGAATTTTAAATGCAGTGTCGCAAAACAATGAACTGGATGCAGCTTTTGGTGGTGCAACATGTTATGTTGTTGTGTATAGGATCTATGTTCATAAAAAAACATAGTAACAATTTCTGTAGGAAATACTGAGAGGGGGGGCAGGGAGGTGATTGAATTAGTGTTTCTTTTCAATTGTTATTTTTACCAGTTAGATCACTTATATTTAGAACACAAAATGAACAATAGAAATAAATGTTTTATTAATATAATCTTTACAATTAATCAAGTACAATATAGGTAGGGCTCCAACCCTTGATGAAGACACCCAGGCTCCAACCTGGGATGTGCCAAGCACCTACTTGGACTTTAGTGAGGCTCCAACCTCTAGGGCTTCGACCCTGTCTTATCCAAGGCACCAACCTTGAGTTTAGGAGCACCACCTCCAAGGACACCAATCCTATAACTTTGCTTTGTGAAAATATGTTTGGTTGTACTTCACGGCTCCCAAAGTCTTCTTCAACGAGCCTTATCGATCTTCAATTATCCCTTCACTTAGTCTCCACATCATGTCATCAATAACAACCTTGTTCTTCACATGAAGGCGTCACCAGAACTCTTCATGTTACCCAAAAACAACTTCTTCAAGGTCACCTCATGATGACTTCAGGCATACATCACTAGGTCAACAATATCTCTAAGAATGATTTCAAGATCAACTACTACAAGATGTCTTCACTGCTTCAAAATATTCTCAAATAGTCAAGTTGTTTTTACAAACCTTCAAGCTATGCTTCAAGAAAGTTTTCCACAGGCTGCCCCAAGAAATCTCCACAATCTTAGATCTTCAGTGTGACTCAACAAGGCTGTCACTAGGGGGTTCGAATAGGATAGGTCTCGGATGAACCGGGATCAGAAGATGTGACACACTAAAGAAAAGAGAAAAAAATCTTATCAGAGCCATGGAAGAAGTACAAAATCTCATATTGGGGGCAGACCTATATTAGGATAACGTGGTTATATTACGAAAGAGAATGATGGTCAGCAGATGAGAGTTCATTAGAATGAATGGCATCAAGATAAAAGACTAGATACAATATAACTGCGCTTCCCTCCTTGGATACCGAACAAAGGTCAATGTGATGGTGAATGACTGGTTCGGGTTTCATTTCCTTGAGGAGGATGTTAAAAACAAAATTGTTCCTTTACCCTAGGTCAAGGGGAGAAGATTTTTGGTTCTCCATAACTAGAAGGTTGGATTTGATCTTGTTATGGAGGTTCCCAAGAGGAATATCATTTGGGCTAAATTACCTAGATTTCTAATTGAATTATGGACAAAAAGGTGTGATTCGGGAAATGGCCAGTAATATTGGAAAATTATATTATGTGGATGAAGGTTGCTTGGGGTTGTTGGACAAGAAGGTTGCATGGTTCCTAATAGAGGTAGAATCATCTAGTGGGATACCTACTTCCATTGACATTGACTTATACTGGGGCACATTCTACAAAAGACAACAGGTGGATTGTTGGGAAATCCCCTTCTGATGTCTGGTTTGTCACAACAGATGACATATCACGATCAATTGTCCTAATCAAAGCAAGGGTCCATATGGAAATCTAAGGAGGTAATACTGGAAATAAATCCTCCTGACGGATTATGCACCCAATGATGGTATCTCCCCACAGGGATTAGCAGAATTCACTGAGGACATAACTCATTCACAACATAATAACATAATATTGATTGATGGGATGGAACAAGTACTTAATAAAAGAAATTAGAGCAGAAATTTTCCAGACACCTAAGGAACCAATGACTTGGGTACAGCCTGACTAAAATGCATAGCTGTGGTATGCCCTGGAATGTTATAATGACTGTTGAGGAGGGTGAGGAAGATTCGTGCAGCATTAATATTCCTGAGTCATAGGGACAGATTGAAGTGGAAGGACCTGATGTCACCGAGTCTGTTAAGATGAGGCAAGTCAACATAGGCTTAGAGGCGGAGCCCAAGTTTGTGCGCATAGGATATTACTGGGATGAAGATACAGTAGGAAAGGTCAATGCATTATTGCATGAGTACCATGAGTTGTTCCCAACGAAGTTTAGGAAGTTAAAAGGCATCGTGGGAGACCTAGGTGTCATGAAAATCAATTTTAAGCCCGATGTGAAGCCTGTAAAATAGCGACCGTATAGGCTCAACCCAAAGTACAAGGAGAAGGTAAAGGAGGAACTCGAGAAGATGGTCACAGCTGGCATAATCGAATTTGTGGAAGAATCTAATTGGGTGAGTCCAATGGTAGTACAGGATAAAATTACCAAGGGAGAAATAATGATCTGTGTTGACTTAAGGAAGTTGAATGACGCATGCATACATGACCCATTTCCAACACCACTCATAGAAGAAGTTTTGGAAAATGTAGGAGGGCAAGAGGCCTACTCCTTTATAGATGGATTTTATGGGTACCATCAGATTAAAATAGCATCGAAAGATAGGAGTAAGACCACCTTCGCTACTAAGTGGGGATGCTAACATTCATTGGTGAGCTCACATTGGCTTTACAAGGTAAAGAAAGTTGCATATGGTAGTGTGGAGAAACATAAGGCTAGATTTGTGGTCCATGGATTTTCACCAGTGGAGGGGACTATGATGATATGTTTTCTCCTGTTGCAAGGTACTCGTTCATCAAATCTTTATTGGCACTATCAGCACAAATGGGTTGGAAGATACATCAGATGGATGTGAAGACAACCTTCCTTAATGTTATGATTGAGAAAGAGATGTACATAGAGTAGCCTGAAGGTTTTGAGATGCTTGACCATGAGTCGCATGGGTGCCAACTCACAAGAGTGTTGTATTGGCTAACACAAGCACCCTGTGCTTGGTACACCAGGATAGATGACTACTTCACCGGGTTGGCCTTCACAAAGAGTGAAGTGGATGCAAACTTGTACCACATAGTGGTGGAAGTTAAAATGTTGATCATTGTACTTTATGTTAATGATCTCATACTTATAAGTGATGATCAGTTGATCAAGTCTTGCTAGGAGGACCTTGAAAGGGAGTTTGAGATGAAGGACATGGGCCTCAATGCATTACTTTCTTGGCATGGAGGTATGGTAGGGAAATGGGGAGTTTTTTGTGTCTCATGGAAAGTATGCCAATGCGATACTTAGGAGATTCCACATGGGGAGCAGGAAAACCATGGAGACTCCTGTAGCAGGTAACTAGAGGAAGGAGGATGCTACTTTAAGGGAAGTAGTGGAAGTTATTTTTTATAGGCAGCTTGTGGGTTCACTCATGTACTTAGTGAGCACGTGACCAGATATGTGTTATGAAGTTAACCAGCTTAGTCAAGCGACGTTTAGGCCTACCAAGCTATATTGCAAGGCGGAAAAACATGTGTTGAGATACCTCAGGGGCACTTCTCAATATGAATAATGGTACAGACAAGCAGAGGGAGTGAAGCTTCAAGGCTTAACCGATGCAAATTGGGTAGGGAGTCCATCTGACAGGAAGAGAACATCAGGAGGCATCTCCAGTATTAGGTCAGCGGTAGTTTCTTGGTACAACATAAAACAGAGATCGGTTGCACTCAGTTTGGTAGAGGAAGAGTACATGACTTCAAGTCAAGCAGCATGTGAGGCCATTTGGATGAGGAAGATCCTGGTTATTTTGTTTGGTCAGAAGATGGTTTCAACTATGATTTACTACAATAATCAGAGTTGTATCAAACTCTCTGAAAATCCAGCTTTTCATGATCGGTCCAAGTATATTGATATCCAATATCATCATCTCAAAGATTGTGTATTGAGGCAGATTATGTTGTTAGAGTACATTCCCACGGAGGAGAAATATGCTGACATTTTGACAAAGGCATTGTCAAGATGTAAATTCGAGTTTCATAGAGGCAGGATTGAGCTAGTTGATAATCCCTTTCTTGTTGAGACGGAGCGTTGAGAAATGGCAACAAGAAATTCCAGTTTAATTTGTCCTTGAATTAAACTGAGAATTAAAATCAAATTCTATTCTCATAGAAACTTGTAAATAGTTAATTAAGTTTAATTAACTTATTTATCTTAGGAATTCCAAGTTGGAAGTCTTTTTTAGTCATGTATATGTTCTCCCTAAGTTTTATGGGTCCAGTATGAGTTTAAATTGAGTTAGAAATTTGATCACTCAGTTTACTGTGTTAAGTTTAGTTAAATTGGTTCCAAACTGTTTGTGGAACTAATAGAGAGTTAGCAGTTAGTTGTTGCACTAATTCATCCACAAGTGTCACTCTTGTTAGCTGAAGATTCCCTCATCAAAAACTCATGCATGCCGATTTTGAGAGAGACCCATTTGAGACTAGAGTGCAGGGACAATGTACTATCAGTTGTATTATTTACTGGAGTATAAATATCATGCATGCATCAAAGATTGATTCTATGTTTGGATTGCATAGTTTTGGAAGCATGAATTCACTTTAAATATGAGTTATTCATCCTAGCAATCACGCAAGAGATTAAGTGCTTGGAGAGCTACATAATTGGCTAAGTGTTGGCCAAGAGCTAGCTTGTGAGCTGAGAGATTTAAGCATACTTGTGTGGAATTTTTCTAGTGAGAACAAGCTTTGTTTCTTCACTCATATTTATGATATATGCAATACAGATAGCAGGGTTTTGAGAAGTGGCTTTCCCCATATACATCTTGTGTTATGTGCCATTAATTTATCGTCTTCTTATTCATATTGTTTTCATTGATCTATTGGTTTTTGTTATTGAAAGTAGAAGTAGATTTTTGTCCTGTTCTTTAGTACATTGCACGATCTTGTGAAAATCCACATCCACGGGGTCTTCAATAATATGCTCTTCTTCAAAATTTTCCTGCAATACTCAGTGGCCATTACTTGGAACAATTTCACTATCTAAAGCCTTTATGCATGCAAATTCAAAACTTTGATTTTCACAAAATTCTTGAAATAATAATTCAAAAAATGAATGGGCTAAAGAACAACTCAAAAAAATATCTTGATATTCTTCTTGGTTACTTAACAATCGGCAAGGCCGTTGAATATATCCATTAGACTCAGCAGAAAATACATGAGATTCATCATCAAGAGTACAATCTGCTTCATTTTCAGAAAAAGAAGAAACCTTTGTTCACTAGATTTTTTCCTGAAAACAAACTAAGTCTCCATCTATTTTCAGACTCACAACTAGCTAAAGGAGGGGAACTTTGACTTCATAAATAATCCAATTAATCTTCTATTGGATGATAAAAAATTGAGAAGGATATTGCAATATTTGACTGAAAGAGTCTTCAATGTAACAAGTAACAAAGTCCTCAACTATATCAGAAGGTTGTTGCCAAGTTACGCTAGCTTCAACTTGCTTTCTTGCTTTCTTAGCGATCTTATAATTTTCTCTTAGCAATTCAAATGTAGCCTAACATAAAGGTAGAGAGTTACCATCAAAAAATGCATTGTTTTCTTCATGTTCAATGTCAAAATTATAAGACTGCTCACCTAAATCAAAACTTTCATCATATTATTAAGGATGATTGCTTTCCTTAAATTGTTGAAATTGAACATCCTCTTACTGAGAAAATGACACTAGATGCTCTTTAGCACTCTATTCAAATGAATAAATAAAACAATTAGTGTATAACTCCTTGAGAGAAAAATAACCAATCTCCCCTTTTTTTGCCCATTTTGCTTGGCAAGCAGGCTTTCTTAATTGTTTTCAGACAACAGGTTCATTTTGCAAGGTGAATGCTTCCATCATCCTTTCCATGGTTTTTGTCACTCTTTCCAGATTATGGTCTGACAATGGAGAAATATCCTCCTTCACGGCTTCTTTCCTTTCAGCTTCCACACTGGCCTTTTTTATCAATAGATTGGTTTCTACATCAACCATGAACTTTTGTGTGTCCTCCAAAGTGGCAAGGTTCCTCTCTCTGAGCTGATAAGCAACATGGG
>APFE030578764.1:0-28205 GCA_000404065.3 Pinus taeda
TAATAAAAATAAGTTTTACAATTACATTTCAAAATTTGTTATTTCACAATGAACATGGATAATTTGATACATGTCCATTCTTTTCTGATTAATTTTAATATACACTTCATATTTTAACATTTCTATCTTTAATAAAGACAAAATTAATATAATATTTCAAAATTTTATGTGTTATAATTACAACTTGGAGCCTATATATTTAGGATGTGTTTTTATTTTCCAATTTACATCAAATTTTTTATTGTTTTTCTACTCTTTCAAAACCATGTATATTTATAAGGTTGTATTGTTCTTCCCCAATTTACATTCTAAAATTTATGTTTAGTGAAACTATAAATTTTTAAAAGTAAGCTTCAAAATTACTATTTCACAAATATGGACATGTATAATTTAATAGATACACAAGATATTTAATAAATTTTATATTATGTGGCCTAATATGATAAGTTTCTTATAAAGATACATTTTCAGCATTTATAATTTCATAAATATGGGGATAAATAATTTTGTACTTATATATTAATATTGTTTTTTTTTATGTGTGTGTGTGTTTAATAAATATGATTTTTTTTAATTACATTTCAAGGTTTATTGGACATCTATAATTGAATGCATAATGTATTCTTCTAACTATATTCATCATCTATTTCAATTTATTTTTTTAATCTATTTCATATTTTTATTTTTTTTTGAATTGCATTTCAAATATTATTATTTAACAAATATATTTCAAAGTTTACTCGTTCACCAGTATTGATGTCTATAATTTTTGCTTTACATTTTAAGAATTGAATGTTCAAAAAAATAAATTTTATAATTATATTTCAATCTTTATCATTTTTAAAAAATAGATACTTATCGTTTATTGATTGATGCCTTCTTGTTATTTCCATTGACATCTTAAAATATCTATATTTAATGAAAATAAACTTTACAATTACATTTCAAAATTTGTTACCTCACAATGAATATAAATAATTTGATGCACATCCATTTTTTTTTATAACTAATTTTAAGATTAACTTCATATTTTAATAGATATACAAGCTTTTTTAATTAATTTTATATTCTATGGCCTCAAATGATAATTTTATTATAAAAATACATTTTCAACATTTATAATTTCATAAATATGGGGATAAACAATTTTGAATTTATATATTAACATTCTTTAAATTTGCTATCTAGATGACCTAAGGGCTTCCGTTTGAACTACATTAATGTAAGAAGTTAATATAAGAAATATATAAGAAAGACAACCTCGCAAAAATCTATGTATAAAAGAAGAGAAACCGTAGATATTTAAACACGGAAAAATTCAAGTATTGTGAAATTACAATATACACAATATTGTGAAATTATAGAATATACAGTGTTGTGAAATTAATAAAAGGAGAAATATTTCGATGTATATTATTAGCTACAACTTTACAAAAGAAATATAAACAGATTTTCCAAATAGCTAGTACTATAAAAATACCATTTCCGAGAATAAACATCTTGATAAAAGGAAAAGTCTATATATAAATTATAGATAGATATCACAAGAAAGATGAATTATCTAGAAAATGAACACATTGACAAAGAGGAACAATATAATGAATTTTGTCAATGATTAACACTACTCCCATGGTTTATAGAAGGGTTTTCAAGTTCAGGCGGGGTACCCTGTGCCTCTTCTATGTCGTCAATTGTAGCCAGAGCTAGCGTTCTTGTCGGCGCTGGCTACACTCGGTTCTAGATAGGACTACACCAGCCAGGTGAAGATTTGATAAATTATAAAGTTGTTTCCTACTTGGCACAAACAGACGCAGAACTTGTGTGATACAGCGAAGCAGGTAGCGCTCCCGTCTCTAATCTATAATCTCATGTTTAGAAAAATGATATTCACAATTGAGTAATTATATTACAAATTTAAGAAAAATATGGATTTGTTGTCTACAGACACTGTTATTCAATGCTACATAAAGAGTAGTTGTGCTTTAGTGGACTTCTTTCGCAAAGTAAACAAATTGATTTTTTTGAGAAAACAAGTTTCTGTTGGGGATTTTTTTTGGTAAAATCCCAAAAACAAAAAAAATAAACTGCACACAGAGACAATGTTCTGTTTTTCTCCAAGATCTTTTGCACAGGGAAGCTTTAAAAATTCCTGAGAACAAAGTATTACACACCCATAAAAGCCTTTATATTCATTAATAAAAGACTGATACAAAATTCATCCTCTTTCACTCAGAGGGATTCACCAAAAGAAATTCAACAACAAAAGTTACTTTGTCTCCTCTTATATTTTACGCTGTGTGAAAATCTCATTTACATTTACTGCTGTAAAACAAACTTTTACATATACTGCTGTAAAAAAATAAAATCACATTATGCACTTTGCATATTACAAAAACTTCATCTGTCTTCACCCTCGCACTGTTGTGCAAACTTCAGTTCATTTCAGAAGTCCATTGTTACATTCACATTGTTGTGTGTGTTTTTCACCTGCACATTACTTTCCCTATTTTTCTATATTCACTCCTTCGCACTGATGTGCGTTTCAAAACCGAAATACAATTGACCAATTTTTTTATCCTTTTTAACCAACGTAAATACCATTTATTACCCTACTGCAGTAAATGGCAGTCAACCCAAAAACTTTTACGCAATGTCAAAATTCATTTGCTGCAGGTTTGATGAAGTCCGACAACCGTTGATTTGCCCTCATGAAATCAAACGGTTCACAACAAATATCGGAAGACCCTTTTTTACCAAACTTTACGTCCCGATAAAACACTTTTTGCTGAAAGTACATTAGGACGCGTGGCAAAATATTATTGCATCGGGCACGCTTGTACAAAAACCACTTGCTGAGCAAAACCGGTCCGATGGAGGTTGGCAGTTTTCTTGGATGGTTTTGCTGGAAATAAATTACGCGGCAGGTGAAATTACATTTTTAACAATCCCCTTTAATTTCAACTGTTGGGCGTTCAGTCATACACAAACACTTTCTCAAAAAATCGAAGCTTTTCTGATCCAATGGCTTTGTCAATATGTCTGCAACCTGTTCCTGAGTCCTGCAATGTTCTAAGACAATTTCTCCATTGCTTACCAATTCCCTGATGTAGTGAAACCTTGTGTCAATGTGTTTCGTTCTCTTATGAAACATTGAATTCTTTGATAGTGCAATAGCTGAGCTATTGTCACAAAAAATCACCATTGCTTTTGCCTTCTCCTAGCCTAATATTTTCAACATCCTTCTCATCCAAGCTGCTTGACATGTTACTGCTATAGCTACCACATATTCTGCCTCTGTTGTAGACAACAGCATGATAGGCTGTTTCTTAGAAGCCCATGAAATGGCTCCTGAACCCATGTGAAAAACATAACCGGAAGTGCTTTTCTGATCATCTACACTTCCAGCCCAATCATTATCAGTGTACCCAATTAAATTTGAACATTCTGAGGTAGTATATAAAATCCCAAGTCCTTTAGTACCTTTCACATACCTCAAAATTCTTTTTGTTGCTTGCCAATGTGCTTCCTTTGGCCTCTCCATGAATCTGGAAATTAAACTAACAACAAACATCATGTCAGGCCTAGTTGCAGTTAAATACATAAGGCTGCCAAATATGCTCTTGTATAAACTAGGATCAAAATCCTTGCTGCTATCCTCTTTGCTAAGTTTTAATCCCATTACTGTGGGAGTGATCACTGCCTTGCACTCTTGCATATTAAATCTGCCCAACACTTCATTTACATATTTTGCTTCAAAGATAAAAATTTCATTTTCATTTTGATCTACTTCTATTCCTAAGAAGTATCTCAACAAACCCATGTCAGTCATTTCAAATTCCTCTTTCATGACTGCTTTGAAATTTTCAATGAAACAAACATCATTGCCTATAAAAATCACATCATCAACATATAACACAACAATTAACAATTTACCATATTTTTCTTTGATGTAGACTGTGGGTTCTCCCTCACATTTGTCATACTCATTTTCCAGTAGATAGGAGTCTATCCTACTGTACCATGCTCTTGGTGCTTGCTTCAGCCCATAAAGAGCTTTCTTCAATCTGCATACTTTGTGCTCTTGGCCTTTCTTCTCATAGCCTAGAGGTTGTTCTATGTAAACCTCTTCCATTAACACTCCATTTAGGAATGCTGACTTCACATCCATTTGGTAAACTTTCCACTTGTTTTGTGCTACTATGGATAGCACTGCTCTCACGGTTTCCATTCTTGCAGCCGGTGCGAGAGTTTCCTCATAATCTCTCCCATACTACTGCTTGTATCCCTTGACAACCAGCCTTGCCTTGTGTCTTTCAATTTTTCCTTCAGCATTGCTCTTGGTCTTGGAGACCCATTTAACTCCAATGACTTCTTTACCTTTTGGTAGCTCAACCAAATCCCATGTTTTGTTTCTTTCTATCGCATTCATTTCTTCATCCATAGCTTCTATCCATTTCTTACCTTTAATAGCATCTTCAAAACGAATAGGACCATCAACATGATAATATAATGCAAACAAGGAATCCATACCTTCATTTGCTGCCTCTTGCTCATAAATGTCACTTAAATTTTTAAACTTTTTACCTCTTTAATTCGGTGTGCAAGTGCTTGAAGATGCACTTGAATTTCCACTCTGTGGTGTGCTTGAAGAAGCACTTCCATTTCTCCTCAAGGGTGTTGCTTGCTGCCCTTGTGTTGGCACTGCTGTTTGGGGATGTGTTTCAACCATCTCCTCATCATCTTCATCATGAGACAAATAGTTTTTAACATTCATTTTTTTCTCTATGCTTCCATCCCAAGCTTCCTCCTCAATGACCTAAACATCTCTTCTTACAAAAAACTTCTTGGTAGATGGGATATACAACCTATATGCTTTGGATTCCTCACTGTATCCAATGAAAATACATTTCTCCCCTTTGCTGTCGAACTTCCTTCTTAGTTGATCTAGAATGTGTGCATAACCCACACATCCAAAAACTCTCATGTGGGTGACTCCTTGCTTTCTCCCACTCCATGCTTCTTCTGGCGCTCTGTTCATCACTGCTTTTGTAGGACACCTGTTCAAAATATATGCTGCACAATTTACAGCTTCAGCCCAATAGTCATTTGGCAAATGCTTTGCCTTCAACATGCTTCTCGCCATGTCCATGATGGTCCTGTTCTTCCTTTCAGCAACTCCATTTTGTCGTGGGGTGTACCTTGCTGTAAATTGCTTGTGAATTCCATTTTCTCTACAAAACTGTAGGAATTCCTTGGAGATATACTCACCTCCTCTGTCAGTTCTCATAACTTTGATATGCAGCCCGCTTTGGATTTCTCCAAGTGCTTTGAAATTTCAGAATTTTTCAAACACTTCACTTTTGTTCTTAAGGAAATATACCCAAGTTTTTCTAGTAAAATCATCAATGAAAGTTAGAAAATATTGGTTGCCTGCTAATGATGGAGTTTGCATCGGTCCACATACATCTGAGTGGAAAATCTCTAAGGGTGCCTTTACCCTTATGCTTTTCCCTGAAGGAAAACTTTCTATGTGTTGCTTCCATAAGATACAACCTTCACACAGGCTATCTAATTTCTCTATCAATGATAATCCTCTTACCATTCCTTTTCTACTCAACAAATTAAGACCTCCAAAGTTGAGATGTCCAAATCTCAAGTGTCACAACCAATTTTCATCCTTTGGCACGCTTTGGAAAGCCTCTTGGGTAACTGCTACAATTACTTGTTTGTTTTTCAAATCTGCCCTTATTCTGAGAGGGAACATCCTATGCCTTGTCATCTTCACTTCAACAATACATCTTTTGTTAGGTGCTATATCCATGATGGTGCATACATCATTCACAAAACAAACATTGTAACCCTTATGGACAAGCTATCCAATACTCAAGAGGTTACATCTCATTCCAGGGACATAGTAGACATCTGCTATGGTTTTATTTTCTCCCTTCTTTGTAAATATTTTGACTTCTCCTTTTCCCATAACAGAAATTTTGCTATCAGTCCCAAGTGTAACTTCTGATTTCATGCTTTGATCTAAGTTGGAAAACAGGGCTATGTTTCCTGTCATATGGTTGCTGCAACGTGAGTCTAAAAACCATGTGTCTTCACTATTTGTTTCAGACATGTTACAAGATAACAACACATTATCTTGACTGATGTTTTCTCTAGTGACATTTGCATTTGGTCTATTACTCATATCATGTTGCTTCTTCCTACAATCATTGGCATAATTCCCATATTTTTTGCAATAATAACATTGGACATTGGATTTATCATACCTTTGTCCTTGAGCATGATGTTGTCCTCTTTGTTGGTTGCTGCCTTGGCCTTGGTTCTGATTAGGATTGCTGCCTCTTCCTTGAGCATTTGTTGGACTGTTCCTTCCACCTCTGTTCTGGCTTCTGCCTCTTCCTCTTTTGTTTCCTTTGCCTTGACCTCTTCCTCTTCCAAAGGACATCTGGGACCCTGAAAGGCTTGCTCTAAAGATGAGTTTTCATTTTACTCACCTCTGCTCAGGTGTTACCAGTATGCTGAGTTCATCACTGTAAGTTTAGGATCCTTGTCCTCTATGGTGTCGAAATCAAACTGGGAGGGTAGGACCCTCAATAGTTTCTCCACAATCCTCCTTTCTTCAAGAACTTCTCCATGAGTCCTCATTTGTGTGACCAAACCAATCACATGTATGAAGAATGAGTCAATGTTATCTGACTCCTTCATGTTCAGATTCTCAAAATCTCTTCTCAGCAATTGTAGTTTTGTTGTCTTCACTTTCTCCATGCCTTGATAGGTTGTCTTGAGGGTTTTCCATGCATCTTTGGATGTCTTAGCTACTGTTATCCTTGGAAACACACTCTGTTCCACATCTTGATACAAAAATACACAGGCTTTTGAATCCTTTTTCCTATTGCTCTTGAACATATCTTTCTCTGCCTGAGTTAACCTATTAAACTCATTTTCATCTGATGGTTCTTCAAAACCATCTTGAACTATTTCCCATAAATCTTGACAGGAAAACGGGGCTCTCATGGTTATTGCCCAATAGTCATAGTTTTTCCCATTGAACTGTGGGAATTGAGGATTAAACATACCCATGCTGGTGCTAGCCATTCTAGCACCTTTTACTATGATTCAAATGCTTGACTGTGTATTAAAATACTGACTGTTTCTTCAGCAATAACACAAAAAAAAACTTTGAGGAATACCTGAATCCTTTCTTGATTCTGTCTTCACTTTGCTGGAGAAGTTGGTGCAGCAAGAAATTCCTTCCCTTCAGCTTCTTTGACACCTTCAAAGAGCCTAAACCAGCTCTGATACCACTTTTGGGGATTTTTCTGGTAAAATCCCAAAAACAAAAAATAAAAAATAAACTGCACAGAGAGACAATGCTCTGTTTTTCTCCAGGATCTTTTGCACAGGGAAGCTTTAAAAATTTCTGAGAATAGAGTATTACACACCCATAAAATCATTTATATTCATTAATAAAATACTGATACAAAATTCATCCTCTTTCACTCAGAGGGATTCACCAAAAGAAATTCAACAACAAAAGTTACTCTGTCTCCTCCTGTATTTTACGCTGTGTGAAAATCTCATTTACATTTACTACTGTAAAACAAACTTTTGCATATACTTCAGTAAAAAAATAAAATCACATTATGCACTTTGCATATTACAAAAACTTCATCTGTCTTCACCCTCGCACTGTTGTGCAAACTTCAGTTCATTTCAAAAGTCCATTGTTACATTCACACTGCTGTGTGTGTTTTTCACCTGCACATTGTTCCCCTATTTTTCTATATTCACTCCTTCGCACTGAGGTGCGTTTCAAAACCAAAATACAATTGACCAAAAAAAAAATTTTTTTTTTTTTTTAACCAACGTAAATGCCATTTATTACCCTACTGCAGTAAACGGCGGTCAACCCAAAAACTTTTATGCAATATCAAAATTCATTTGCTGTAGGTTTGCTGAAGTCCAACAACCGTTGATTTTCCCTCATGAAATTGGATGGTTCACAACAAATATTGGGAGACCCTTTGTTATGAAACTTTATGTCTCGATAAAACACTTTTTGCTGAAAGTACATTCGGACGCGTGGAAAAATATTATTGCATCGGGCGCGCTTGTACAAAAACCACTTGCTGAGCAAAAGCAGTTCGATGGAGGTTGGCAGTTTTCTTGGATGGTTTTGCTGGAAATAAATTACGCAGCAAGTGAAATTACATTTTTAACAGTTTCATGCTTCTAGCGTTTTCTTTTGATTTGGCTCATTCAAGTCCTTGTGGTTCTAAAAATTTTATAGATTTTCTTTTCATTGTTATTGTTAAATTCGTGCATTTTAGGATCCAGTTGGGGTTCCTGTGTGCTCAAAACAAATAAGATTTGGCAAAATGGAAATGCTACAACGTTACGAATCTAGTGGATTGTAACAGGAGTGTTCATAGTGATGGCCATGAAAATGAAAACATTAATGAGCACTATATTACTTACAATGTGTGTTCTTATGCGCATACCCCTCTCTAGAGTAAGGGAGATTTAAATTCTTCCGATTGCCAATAGGGTGCATCCACGACGAAATCCAGGCTTGTTGACAGATGCCAGAACACTTCCAGATTCATTCAATTAGATGGTTGCTTCTTAGGTTACGACAATCATTACTTTTATGGCGATTATAGTGACAATGGGCTAGTAAAAGTTATTTGCAATGGCCACACCAGCCATCAGCTACAACAATTCACAAATCCTATTAATCACATGCTCCTAAGTATTACAAATCAAGCACTGCAAAGACCTCTTTTTTTCTACAAATTTAACCGCTGCCCCTTATAATTCGACAGAGCATATCTACACTATAGCGCAGTGTTGGAGAGATTTAGCCATATTAAACTGTGGATCATGCTTGAATTCTACCCTATTACAAATATCCGCATGCCCAAATGGACCTATTGGCTCTCAGTTCGTATCCATGAATTGCTATTTGCATTTTGAGTAGTGTGATGGGTCATGTAATTATTAAATTAATGGAGAAAATACTTGGAAAACAATTGAATAGGCTTACGTTTCAGAATACGAATAGGTATAAGATGCACATTTCATAAACCTGAGGAAAACCATCGGTGGGTTGTTCATCTTTGATCCACGCGTCATTAGGTTAATGTAACGAAATGAAATGATCATGAATAGGCTTACATTTCAGAATAGAAAGAGGTATAAGATGCACATTTCACAAACCTAAGGAAAATTGTGGCTCGGTTGTTCATCTTTGATCTACGCGTCATTAGGTTAATGTAACTAAATGAAATGATCATGCATGTTTCATTATTTATTCTTTTAAATTTTATTTGTCCTAATCGTATGTAACTAAATGAAATTATCATGCATGTTTCATTATTTATTCTTTCAAATTTTATTTGTCCTAATATTTATACATGTTCATAAATAATAAGCAGAGTAAATTTTTAATCATGATTTGTAACAAATTAATTTAAGTATGCTTTAAACATGTGATTTAGACATGAAAGAAAGTTATTGTTTCCAATTCTATCCATTGATTTAGTGATGACTACAAGAATATACTCGCATTTTTCAATTCGGGCTATCTCATCAAAATGATTAACTTTCCAATTCCTATAGGGGGACACCTATCAATGTAAATATGGTATTATTTACTATTTATTATAAAATTACCAAATTAGAATCTTGCCACTATATTGAAGTTTGAAGTTGATATCATTTTCTTTCTTGTTTTGAGTGCATTCAAGATGAGAACAATCTGTTTGCTAGTCAAGAACTATTCTACAATTAGGATTAGTGCAGTTAGGCATATCCATTTTCACCTTAGTTTGGAATATCCATATTCACCTAGCCTAGGTTTGGAGAAGGTATTGTACTAATTATAATATAATGTTGATAATGATAAAAATTAACTGTAAGCTAAGCATGTTCTTTTTATCACTTTTATTGTATAAATAACAGAATGTTTGAATTATGTTATATTATTTATAACTTAATAATTTTTAGGTTGAGAGATAAGAGATGTTGTAATGTTTTGAGCTGTAAACATTTTGACTTGGTAAAAATATCTAAACATAAAAATATAAATTAAATTAAAATAAAAAGATTAAAATAATGTAATGTAAAAATTTTAACTCCATCAAAGAAAAATAAACAAAAACAGTAGGTTAATATAAAAATTCTAAGTTATTATTTTTTTATTAATTTTTGTTTAGTTAAGATAAACTTGATTTGGTCAAGCTACCAATGTTTTTTGAGCTCCAATTTTATGAGAACTAAGGGTATTCATGTGGAATATAGCCTATTTAAAGGGAAGTAAACCAACCTATATCCATCTTAACTGTGGATCTACCAAGCAATGAGAGGGATCAATTGATCAAATCTATTGAGATGGAAATATCTTAAAATGCAAAGAAATTTGATTCTTCTTGACACTTCGTAGATCCAGAATTAAAATGGATCTAGGCTCGTTTTATTTATTTTTCGATTCAAATAGATTTTAGGGGTCTATTTTTTCATATATGCTTTGATAAAGAAATGTTAGGCTAACTCAAATTCTATAAGAACAAATATTCTATAGCCATTTTACATTGGGAGCTAATTTTTTTTACAGTTGAATGTAAAGATATAAATGAAAATAAGCCAACAAAATTGTTAGAATAAATATGATGTGTAGACAGAAAAGTGTGATTCAAGGAAAAGAAGAGAGATTTTTCCAAATCATTGTTTCAGATTGTGAATAAATTTATAGAGGTGGTACCACAGTCACCAAAAACAGATGAGAGTTATGTTGCCAAATCATTGTTTCAGATTGTGAATAAATTTAAAGAGATGTTACACAGTCACCAAAAACAAATGAGAGCTATGATGGAAAATAAATTAAGCAATGTAATGAAAAATTGGAAGTTGTGGAGGAATTTCTACACAATCATTATAAGCAGTGATTCTTTGAAAATATCCTGAAACTAAAAATAATAACTCGTTGTTTCAACAAAGATAAAGATGAAAATCCAACTTATTACATAGCGAAAGTGTGAAGATTTTATTGTGTTATGATTAAAAGTAAGCAATTATTGAAGTGTAGGTCAAAATAATTGCCTCTAGCCTTGAAAGATTATGCTACCCTCTGTCTATGCTTGAAATTAACGTTCTGTTGATGCCTCGAAAATCGCTACAACAACATCGGGGAAACCACCCGGTTCGAACCTTAATGCAGCTCCTTTTCCGTTTGTTGTGGTGGCTCCGACTGGAAACAATGGGACGAGTTTCCCAATGATGAATAAAAAGGGGATGGATGAGTGAGTATTTTTCTAATAAAATGGTAATGGATGAATGATTTAATCTAAAAAGTAAAAATATGAATAACTATTCTATCCTGGGAAATTTCTATTTCTAAGTGCAACGTTTGATAATCTCTATTCACAAATAAGCATATAGATGACTCTATTTGATAAACAAAGACATTCATTTCATATAATAATTGCTTTGTTCAAATAGTTGAACAAAGTAATCAATAAAACATTGTTACACTTATCCTTTATATATCACTGATACATATATGATTAAAATAATAACATCCCTTAAACATCCAATAGTGAAAAATACAAGGAATGTTATTGGAAACACATACATATTCACTGATAGCAAGAGTAATCAAATAATGATTCACATAAAAGAATGAAGCTAGATCATAGATAGTAGTAACATATGTGTTGTAAATCATTCCCGATATCAATCGCAATTCGAATTCCTTTTTTCAACTCAGAGATACTTTCATATCGAGGCAATAGTGCACATCCACATAAAATCTTCTTCATTAAAATTTGGAATAATGGCCCAGTCTTTATAAAAAATATATCGGAAGTACAATAGTGCAACTTCTAGGTTTGAGTCTTATACAAAAACTGAGGACCCTTTCTAAATGCATGAAAGGGTCTATAAATACTAATTAAACTAACTAACTACAAAAATAAAATGTTATTTAATTGGTACAACTGGATCTTGAATATCTCCTCCACAGCAGGTTTGTTGGTAGTCGGCAACATGATTCATCACTTCAGTTGTTCTTCCTCTGATCTGAGTTGGCATATTGCAAGCATCGGTTCCAATTTTGCAGGGCGACTGAGATGAGAATGGAGCTGAGCCGAGTATGTAGCATCATGTATCTTGGGAATGATATAACTGATCGCATCAGTTAGACACTTGAGGGTGGCTCTCTGGCTATATGGTTTTACTAAGAACAACCAATAGGTGTCCCAAGTTAAAATTTGAATGCCTGCGATTAACCTTCCATTCTTCTCCAACTCGTGATTGCATGCTTGCTCCAATGTCTTAGCAAATAGAAATTTACCTGGGGTACATTGTGAAATCATATTAGACAGATAGAGAGTGTTATTGATTAATTCAATTAAGTTACCTGTAGATAATCTACATCTAGAAACTTCTCTCTCTGCCTTCATCAACTGAGACTGCCATTCTAAAAATAGGATTTCCTTGTGTGATTCTAGGATTTTGGGTAGATTTGTTGCCTATCCCTCACTGGTGTCTTGCCAAGCAAGAAACTTTGTCAGGATATCGTCGACCTGCTCTAAATCCTATCTAGCATCAACTGATTTATCTATTATTGATGGTGTTATATCACAAAGAGGCTCAACCTGAGAAATATTATGGCATAACAATCTTAACTGTGTCACCAGTGCCTTATTAATTTGTAGCACTTCTGTCCTGAAACCGGTCGGTTGTGGAAGACTCTTGAACTTCTCTATTTGAAGTGATAGCTGAGCAATTTGCTCATCTTTCATTTTCGCCATTAGTTCATTCATCGTCTTTAACTTTACAAATGCTTCTGATAATTCTTTCTGCTTTTGAATCGCACTTGAGTCTATTCTCTCTTTTTCTTCAAGCAACTGCTTATTCAATTGATTATTTAATTGTTGTTGTGTTGATAATTGTTGTTCCAACTGTTCAACTTTCTGTTGTGCTTCAGACAGTTGTGCTTGCAACAAAATAATTGCTTGGTCTTTTTCTTTTAATAGATTACTCACTTATGATGCCTTGTCCATGGTGGCTGCCAAATAAGCTTTGACGTATTGGGAAAGCTTTGTTAGGTCATCGGAAGGATCAAAATCCTCTTTCCAAACTACATTGGTTGTCTCTGTTTTCTCTTGAAACAGGGAAGGTTGATCAAGCCTTCTCCTTTTCCGTTTTCATTTCATTACAGCCCTATGTTTTGGACTGTAAAAGACATCTAACAGAGGTGTGTCCTCCACCTGCAAAATTATTTGATCCGAGGGATCCTTTGGAATTATTTCTAAGTCTGTACTAGGGGGTAGGCTACTGGTTCCTTCATTCGGAACCTTTGTTGATGTTGTATACTATGTATCTTTTTCTTTGGATATATCGGCACTTTTTGGACCTTCCAGAGTCCTTATGATGGAGTCAAATTGCTGCCATTCTTGGAGTAGTTTTGGATCAATCTCGGTATCCACATTGAAATTTTCGTTGCGCTTATCCTGCTCCATTTTTTTCTCTTCCTCCTGTATTTTCTCTTGCTCTTTCTCTTTATCTGTCTCGAGAACATTTCATGCAGCAGGAGGTTTGTCGATGAGTCGTTGTTCAGGCTCGCTTGATTGTGTTGTCGAGGCAGTAGCTAGTAAATCCAGAGGCAGAGTTTGCAACCTTTGTTCTCTGAGTTTATTGAATTCTACTAGCCCTTCATCGTTATATCTCATTTTAGCAAGTGCTTGGACCTAGAATAATGACTCTGTCGAAGAAAATAAATCATCAAAATCATCTTCCTTATGATCAAACTTTGTGAGTTTGGCCTGTTGAAGCACATTGTAGACGACTTTTCTTGGGTCAAATCGCCTATTAGGAATAGTGGCAAGATTTAACATATTTATCTTGTCTGCTTCCTTCTCTGCATGCTTATATTCGTGCAAAGTATAAACACCGCATCTTAGAGGAAAAGGAGGCCAAACCTACTTTTTTGAAGTCCTCAGAGTCTTGGTTGCTCCTGCAGACGTAATCTAATAGGCTAATTCTTGGGCCAACAGCTTGTTGGGTATGTACAAAGGAAGGAAATGAGGCCTAGAAAGGCTACCAAAAACCCTTATGTATGTGCATTTATCCTCCTCGAACTAGTCTCCTAGAGAAATTAGGTCAATCTCTGCTTGTGAAGAAATCTTCGGAGTAGGCTTGTCAAAAATGGCACGGTAAATGGGCAACATAAAACCATTACAAATTTGATATAGGTGGTCCTTATAGTGTGCTTTCCACAGCTTCTGGTGATAAATGTGAATCGGCATGGGGTCTTGTGAAGTCCATCTCCACCCCAGCACAGGAAATTCAGAGTTGAAATAGAGAGTATCTAAAATATACGCACTAAAATAAAATAGAGGAATAGACCTATCGGTCACGCGGGTTTTATTTCTAAACTCAAGAATAGTAGTGGCTAACTTATCTGATAATATATTTTCCCAATCCATTATCTCACTATTAATTGTCGCTTCCATTAGAGGAACCATTTCAATCGTGAATTTTGCAGAATCATGTAGTCCCCAAATCCTACACATCATTGCCCCGGCATAACAGTAAGGAGAACATAATGAATCGACAGAGTACTTACCCGAAGATTTGTGTTTGTGCCTTGCAGGGTTCTGTCTCCATTCCCAAATAGGGGCTGATTCAGTTTCGTTCTCAGATGTGAACTTCTCCATAAATGCTTTGTTGTATTTCTTTTGTGGTTCAGGAAAGTGGTACATTTTCCTTAAATCATCACATTGGAACGAGCCAAAGACTCTTCCGTCAACTGTGCAGAATGTTCTATTCATAACATGGATTTCCTCTATTGCCCATCGCACTACATCTGTATATGGAATAATTTTCTCTCGAGCTGTTATTCGATGTAGATAGGAGTCGGCTAATTCCTTTAGGGAAGCCTCTAGTTTTCTAGTTGAATCTGCAGTAGCTTGCACCGATACCGTTTCAGGCTCTTGAGCTTCAATTAGATTATAGATGCTTTGCCAGCTTGTGTTGCTGAGGCCAAGACAGGTAGTGTCTGAAACCAATCCTTTCTTGCTTGGTCCTAGATTAGCGGTAGATTGCCCTGTTACTGCAGCAACTGAAGCTGCCACAAATCTCTTGGATTTCTTCCCCATTTGGCTTGAATTTGTTGCTTCGGTAGAGCTCTGCACAGGGAATAAAATGAACGTAATATAGAGAATGGGTGGTGCGAGCCAATATGAAAGAGTTATATCAATTAATGAATAATGAAGGATTAAAATAATACTGTCGCAAATACAATCTCAGGAGAGATCTCGGCATAAATGCTTCATTAATTAGCCACTTTAACCTGTCAATCATTTTAAATACCCATCATATCGTTTATATGCCAAATGATTCATTCAAGCGTGGCTTGATCTTTTTGCGAATAATCACAAGTGAATCGCTATCGGGAACGGGAAGGCTTTTAATAATAATATAAAATAATATATGCAAGCCTTTTCCATCTATTTTGAAATCCACGCCTGGCCTTATCGCAATCAGAATTGGAGAAATGCTTGGGTAGCAATATTTGTGTTATTGCAAAATCCCTGATCCCCGATAGTGATACACCTTATTGCATCGGGAGTTTTTTAAAGGTGTCGTTAACGTGTGTGTGCTACATTCCCTGATTATCGATAGCGATATCGCATCGGAGAAAAGTGAGAGGGTCTTTGCGTTATGCATCCCTTGTTTTTGCGATATGTGATCTTGCAATCGCTTTATCACAATAATAAAGAATTATATATTTATTTCATAAGACCAATTTATATTTGTTCAAAAGGTTTATAATGTATTGTTTCTTTTGGACCTTTTGATGAAGGATGAGTTGATACCAATTTTATTCACACATCTATGAAAGGGACCCATTTCATATTATAGTTAAAAAGAAAAATTTTATGAAATGGGGGGTTGTTGTACAGCACAACACGTTCCAAGCCCTGAACACATGGAACATGCTTGTGAGGTTGTGTATGCAGAAGGTGGGAATGAAATCTGATTGTTAACATCTAATGATAGGTACATGTAATCTTTAGATAATATGATTTTTTCAGAAAAAAGGATAATTTATTCAATTAAAATTATTAATTAAAGGCCATGCCATAGGGAAAAATAGCCCTAAAACTCCAAGTACAAAAGTATCAAGGTTGCCTAGTATCTCCCCTTTTTAACTGCAAAAGAAAAAATAAGTAACCAAACATATTTGAATCTAAATATACTTGCAGTGATTTATTATTTTGTTTTTCTCCTTTTCTATAATGTTTTTATGCTCTATATTAAAGTCTCTTGTTGGTATACCAAACAAGAGTTGACCAAAGATGAAATCCAATCAAAATAAGTATATAAATTATAGAAAACATACTTTTTTTACTTGTTTTTTTATTTGTCAAAAATTTATATCCATAGGAAGCTAGAGTATGTACACCTCCATATATTTTAGCAGTCAAATCACTATACAAACAAAGTCCCCTTGTCTAACAAATAAGGGGATTTCATACACCAATTTGGTGTGTGGCTTGACCATGATCTTAAAATTAGATTATTAAACTAGCACAAGCACATTGGTAAATGTGGTTGATAAATGTCAATATACATCATTTTCCCCTTTTTAAAATGTCATTTTCCATTTGCTATTTTACCATGATGCCATTTGTTATTTGAAAAAATTGCATGGTAATTCCATAATTGTATTAAGTAGATGTTGGCATTTGTTATTTAGAGATGCAAAGTGTTTAATATTTGAATTCCATTTTTTGATATAAAGGAGATGACAAGATATGCCAACATCTTTCATTTATGAATATAAGATAAAGAATTGAATTGAATTAAAATAAAGATTAATCTTCTAATGTTCAATAGGAGGGATGCTTATAGATGAAATTATGTATTTTTATCATTTTTATGTGAACACTTCATAATTAGAAAGAAGTAATTGTAAACAAAAAAATAAAAACAAAAATTATAGAATATATAAGGCTTCAAATGTTTTTTTTATTTCTGGAGTGCTTTAATGATAGTACACATTTGAAATCTAATGAAAAACTCAACACAAAGAGAGACACCAACAAAACTATGATTGCTATGAGATTCCAAGAATGAAAATCTTAAATTGTAAACAAGAATCCCTATTTGGGGCATTTAAAACCACATGCAAATAGGGATGTAAGCTCTAGCTTGTTGTTAGTGTTTTTGAAACAACACACTTTAACAACTAAGCACTTTATGAGATGAACCCTATGCCTCAAGTGGTAGAGGAGTCCAAGCATAGCACCAAACAACCAAGTTGAATGGTATGCCTTGTTCCAATGCATTAAACTATTCACCATCCTCCCAATGCACAAGATAAATATAATTGAGGACACAAATATTATCCTTCATCCTTTAAATATTGGCACCAAACCACAAGATTTGAAGTTACAACTAATATATAAACAACCAATTTGAATGGTATGCCTTGTTCCAATGCATTATATTATTCACCATCCTCCCAATGCACAAGATAAATATAATTGAGGACACAAATATTATCCTTCATCCTTTAAATATTGGAACCAAACTAGAAGATTTGAAGTTACAACTAATATATAAGATAATCAAGTCAAGGCTTAGCTCAATACTAGAACACATGGCAATCCATGTCTTGCACAAACTAAAATCAAAAGTGGATGCTTTGACAAATCTATCCACAAAGTGAAACCCCAAAACCTTAGGGATTGGAGGAACCACATATCCATGCCCAATGCCATGATGTATGAAATGGATGCATATGGTTTCAAATTGACATGCAAAGTGTGCAATCAAAAGAAAAGGTGGACCAGACTCCTGACACATGGAATGATTACATAACATTTGAGGATGGTTATTGGAATGATCCTACAACATTTAAGGTTAAGTTGGACAATACACCACCCATCATCACTGGTGTGGAGTGTAGTGGGTAGTTTTTGTCAAGCAATAAAAAGGTGTCTTTTTAACTCCTATTACCTTCACATTAATTATCAACCCAGGGACATCTTTTTATTTCAAGAGTGTACTTAGTCTGAGGTGGCTATTTACTCAAGAGTAATGTTTTGCAGTATAGTGCTTAAAATGCAAAAGAAAATGAAAGTTGGAAACAAAATCTAATTGGAACAGCAAGAAACTAAAATGTTCTAAACTAAATCATTCACTTAGACAACCATCAATCGAGGATACAGTACCAATAACTCATTCCTCTAGAGATTGATACAATTGAAATCAAACTGGAACAAGACAATTAATCTGGGAACAAGGAAGCAATAACCAACATTCTCTACAGTTGACAATCCTACTTTAAAGCAATTTAAAGGAAATCGAAATTGAACTAAAGCTGCTATTGAAAGTAAACTAGGAAAACTCTTTAAAAGAAAACTCTTGCAATGAATCAATAGAAATAAAAAACAAAGCTTCATCTAACAAAAATGATTTATTAGTGGAAAGGAATAAAAATGCTAAAATACTAGAATTAAACAACAATCTTAAATGGAACCGAACATCAAAACTAAGTAATTAGAAAGACAGAGCAACTATAAATGTAATTGAATCAACAACCTTAATCCAACAGCATGAACATTAATCGCAGTTATTGAAGCAACAGTAATCGCAGTTATATTTGAATAGTAACTTAATTTAACATCCCTTGCAATTATAAATGGGCAGCAATTAAATGGACCACAGTTCTTAATTAGAAAACGTAGTATTAGATCATAATTATCAGCAGTACATTTCAAGTTATAATTAATAATTCTATCACTCACGCAATCCAATTATGATTTCAATATAACAAAGCAACTCTGTGAAATGTTCATAAACAAAAGATTGCTGAACAAAACAATTTAAAGAAATGAAAATGAAATCAAACCATCACACGGCAGCAATTGTAAAGATATGATACACAGCAGCAGTGTACTCCACTAGAGGTTGGGCCCTCAGCCGCCAGCGGATGCTACTGGGTTACTTTAGGATCAACGATGGAATGGAAACCAAATTTATATTAAAATATCAAAGCAAAGTTACAATGGATTACAACAAGAAATCTCTCCATCTCTCAGCCATTATCCATTATCTCTGCCATCCTCAATTTTGAATCTCTAATTCATCCTCAATTCTCCACCATTTTTCCATACCCCTCTCTCATCTCTGTTTTCATTTAAATAGAGAGATCAGAGAGAAGTTACAATAAAGATAAGTACAACATGACTTATATTAAAAAATTGGTTTCCTTCTAACCAATTGATCAATAAGAGCAAGGGGAATTTGGCTTTGTAGCTGAGATTTGGAGGACGGCCACAACAACAAATCTGAGAAAATCGTGCTCAAAGAACACTACATTTCTCTCAGTACAAGCTGAGTTTGGGAAAACCGTTCCTCATTAAAATTAATTAGGTCAGCTATGGACAAAACCCATGTTCCATATTTTCCAAATTCTTCTTCATTTGCCCAGAATTTCAACAACAAAACTATCATTTCTTATTCCATCGAATTTCTGAGTTGGCACATTTAATGGTCAAATCTTCAATCTAGAAATTATCTTGGAGGTTAAAAATGGTGAATAATGTTACAACTAATTTATTGAAACTATAATTCATAAAATCATTCATAATCATCAATTTATTAGAAATAAAGGAGAATAAATCATATTCGTTCATAAGAGCATAAATCATTTATAAAATGGATTTAAATGATAAATTATAACAAATGATATAATAGAGAAGAGTAAAAATGGATGAAATAAGTGTTACAAAGTGGTCGTATTCATGGCCCAACAGTTGTATCAAAACATTAGCACAACTAATATTCTCTCTTAGGCGTGGGAGGTTTACAACTTTGAGTTTGGAGTACAGTGGATACCTCATCTCTCATTCACAGAGATTGCTAGGAGTTCACTATGCATTTGTGCAAATGGATTTTCATTCAGTTATGGATGTAGAGGGTGTCAAAGGTATTATTATGGTTTTGGCACTAGGCTTCCATTCTAGTTGCCTGCCCTAGTTTTATTTTAGTGGGCTTGGTCTTGCAAAGTCAATGGGACAAAAAATGAAACTATAACAATAAAAACAATCCCCTAATCAATATTTTCAAGAGAAAGTGGTAGTGGAACATGGATTTTATACTCATTGGCTACATGCACTATTCGACATGAGGGCTCCATATAGGAAGCAATCAAAGCGCATCACAAGAAGTAAAGAGGATGTGTTGGAGTTGCAACAACAATTCATGGCCCTCTAGCTATACATTGAATAGTTGACAGTGGAACTAACAACCACCCTGGAGATCATCATAGAGAAAATAACCTTGTTACAAGGCAGGAGGCTGAGATCAATAGCTTTAAAAGACAATTCTCAAAGTTGCAAGAAAAATAAAAATGTCTTGGACATCTTAGCAACTGGTTTGGTCATAGCAAACTAGGTCTATTCCTCCCTCTTTTCTCCCTTTGATCTGAATGTTCTAGCTCTGGAAGAATTTGGAGGATGGCCACAACAACAAATCTGAGAAGATCGATCTCAAAGAACCCTGCGTTTCTCTCAGTACAAGCTGAATTTGGGCAAACCGTTCCTCATTAAAATTAATTGGGTCAGCTATGGACAAAACCCATGTTCCATATTTTCCAAATTCTTCTTCATTTGCCCAGAATTTCAACAGCAAAACTGTCATTTCTTATTCCACCGAATTTCTGAGTTGGCACATTTAATGGTCAAATCTTCAATCTAGAAATTATCTTGGAGGTTAAAAATGGTGAATAATGTTACAACTAATTTATTGAAACTATCATTCATCAAATCATTCATAATCATCAATTTATTAGAAATAAAGGAGAATAAATAATATTCATTCATAAGAGCATAAATCATGTATAAAATGGATTTAAATGATAAATTATAACAAATGATATAATAGAGAAGAGTAAAAATGGATGAAATAAGTGTTACAAAGTGGTCGTATTCATGGCCCAATAGTTGTATCAAAACATTATAACAACTAATATTCTCTCTTAGGTGTGGGAGGTTTACAACTTTGAGTTTGGAGTACAGTGGATACCCCATCTCTCATTCACAGAGATTGCTAGGAGTTCACTATGCATTTGTGCAAATGGATTTTCATTCAGTTATGGATGTAGAGGGTGTCAAAGGTATTATTATGGTTTTGGCACTAGGCTTCCATTCTAGTTGCCTGCCCTAGTTTTATTTTAGTGGGCTTGGTCTTGCAAAGTCAATGGGACAAAAAATGAAACTATAACAATAAAAACAATCCCCTAATCAATATTTTCAAGAGAAAGTGGTAGTGGAACATGGATTTTATACTCATTGGCTACATGCACTATTCGACATGAGGGCTCCATATAGGAAGCAATCAAAGCGCATCACAAGAAGTAAAGAGGATGTGTTGGAGTTGCAACAACAATTCATGGCCCTCTAGCTATACATTGAATAGTTGACAGTGGAACTAACAACCACCCTGGAGATCATCATAGAGAAAATAACCTTGTTACAAGGCAGGAGGCTGAGATCAATAGCCTTAAAAGACAATTCTCAAAGTTGCAAGAAAAATAAAAATGTCTTGGCCATCTTAGCAACTGGTTTGGTCATAGCAAACTAGGTCTATTCCTCCCACTTTTCTCCCTTTGATCTGAATGTTCTAGCTCTGGAAGAATTTGGAGGATGGCCACAACAACAAATCTGAGAAGATCGTTCTCAAAGAACCCTGCGTTTCTCTCAGTACAAGCTGAATTTGGGCAAACCGTTCCTTATTAAAATTAATTGGGTCAGCTATGGAAAAAACCCATGTTCCATATTTTCCAAATTCTTCTTCATTTGCCCAGAATTTCAACAGCAAAACTGTCATTTCTTATTCCACCGAATTTCTGAGTTGGCACATTTAATGGTCAAATCTTCAATCTAGAAATTATCTTGGAGGTTAAAAATGGTGAATAATGTTACAACTAATTTATTGAAACTATCATTCATCAAATCATTCATAATCATCAATTTATTAGAAATAAAGGAGAATAAATAATATTCATTCATAAGAGCATAAATCATTTATAAAATGGATTTAAATGATAAATTATAACAAATGATATAATAGAGAAGAGTAAAAATGGATGAAATAAGTGTTACAAAGTGGTCGTATTCATGGCCCAACAGTTGTATCAAAACATTAGAACAACTAATATTCTCTCTTAGGTGTGGGAGGTTTACAACTTTGAGTTTGGAGTACAGTGGATACCCCATCTCTCATTCACAGAGATTGCTAGGAGTTCACTATGCATTTGTGCAAATGGATTTTCATTCAGTTATGGATGTAGAGGGTGTCAAAGGGATTATTATGGTTTTGGCACTAGGCTTCCATTCTAGTTGCCTGCCCTAGTTTTATTTTAGTGGACTTGGTCTTGCAAAGTCAATGGGACAAAAAATGAAACTATAACAATAAAAACAATCCCCTAATCAATATTTTCAAGAGAAAGTGGTAGTGGAACATGGATTTTATACTCATTGGCTACATGCACTATTCGACATGAGGGCTCCATATAGGAAGCAATCAAAGTGCATCACAACAAGTAAAGAGGATGTGTTGGAGTTGCAACAACAATTCATGGCCCTCTAGCTATACATTGAATAGTTGACAGTGGAACTAACAACCACCCTGGAGATCATCATAGAGAAAATAACCTTGTTACAAGGCAGGAGGCTGAGATCAATAGCCTTAAAAGACAATTCTCAAAGTTGCAAGAAAAATAAAAATTTCTTGGCCATCTTAGCAACTGGTTTGGTCATAGCAAACTAGGTCTATTCCTCCCTCTTTTCTCCCTTTGATCTGAATGTTCTAGCTCTAGAAGAATTTCTAGATGAAAGATAAGCGCCTTCTAGTAGGAATGTAGATTAACAAGCTTTTATGAAAACAAAGTGTCATAAGATTGGAGAGGTTTTCTTCAAAGTTAACATTTAGACATCCATGTCATCTTTTTTTTATATGGGTAGATGTCTATGCTAAAAGAAAGTAATTGATAAAAGGGTTTATAAAACTATCACTTTGTAGAATCTACTTTGCAAACATGTTGGGATAAACATAGTCTCTTTTTGTTAATAAATCTAGTAGTTATTTTTGAAAAAAATATTGAATTTTTGATATTAATTTTTATTTTAATTTTGACTTTAAATTTCCATTGTTTTCTTAAACAATATTTTTGGGTTGAGTTTTTATAACTTTATTTTTTTAAAATAAATTGTTTAAGTTATCCTTAGTTTTCAATTTTTTAATACATATTTTTGTAGGAGATTTGTTTTTTAATGGTGTTGATGATGCATTTATAAGGTTTTTGAATTTAAAAATATAGAGTTATTAATTTTAAAAATAATAACTTATATTTTACAATTTTATCTAGATAAAATAGCATAAGGAAAGTATTTGTGTTTGTCTTTGGAGCAATATCTATGGCCTTAGCCTTCAAAATTGCAATTGGCGTTCTAACATTGCTAGTTAACAAAGAGATGGCATTTATGTTCAAGGTTTGATGATGGAATTTTAAAATATTATAAAGAAAATGGGAGATTCAAAATTTAGGATAGAATAAAACAAAATGAACCATTCTTAGTATGCAAATGACATAAATAATAATAATAGAGAAAATTGATATTTGTATTGTATTGACTTTGAACACATGCAATTTAATTATCAATTAATTAACTTATTATGAGATATATGTCCTATGTCAAGTATGAAAATTATTTATGCACTCATAAACCAAACAAATAATATGCCAAGATGTTGCTTCAAAGTAAGAAACTATAATATATGAAAACAAATTACAAAATTAAGTGAAATATTATCATGGAAGACATCAAAATAGGCAAGTAGGATTTGTTTGTTTTTATATGTTATTATAAATATAGTCATATTGTTTTCAACATATTTAATACCAAAATATTATACTTATTTTTTTAGGATTTTTCTATGTCAAATTTAAGTATATTGGTTGAAATGTATTTTAGAGAAGAAAATATCGTGGATATCATCAATGCTACTTATATCAACAATACACAAGAAGCAAGGAAAAAAACAAAAAGTACCAAACATCTAAATTAATGAGTAAAACCAGATAAACAACGAAAAGAAATGAAACCCAACAATATAATTAAGTTGGAAATGTGATATTTAGGTATTTAGCAATTTTAGATGAATATAATGTTAGTATTGGTGCCAATGGAATTTCCACTCTAGCTCAAAATGAAAAGAACCATGCTCAAAGATGTATCCATTCCTATTGACAATGAATAGATTATTTATTTAGATACAACTCATTTAAATCATAGAAGGAGATATGTTGTTAATGATGATGTAAAATCCATGGTTTTGCTTTGAATAACATGATTAAAAATTTAGAGGTATTAGAGAAATCATAATGCCAAGTGTCGATCTAGGATTTGGTGTTATCAAAAACACAAAAGACCATTTGATATTGATTGAGGAGGGAGAACTTGGTTGATAATGGCCATAGATTCTAATTAAATGTGAAGAAACTTTACAAGGTCATAGAATGTTGAGAGGATTAACAAATTACAAAGCCATAACGCTTGCATATTCATAATTTGAAAACAGTTAGAAGGTATGTCAATACATATGTACATGTGGTTGACTGTTTGGTTCTAGTTAACATGATGGAGGTTCCTAGTTGTGAATATATATAATATAGATATAGATATATTCCAAGGAAAAAAACAATAATTTTATTATAAGTATAACATTACATCCTCATATGCCTGAACGCATTCAAAAAACAACCTGAGACAAAGAAAAATATAGGACCCCATAGGGTGGTAAGTATACCATCAGAAAAATTCCATAAAGTACTCTACAATCAAAATATGCATATAATGCTAAAAAATGTATCAGTAGATATGGAACCTAACAAGAAATCATAAGCTTGCTCGTGATGGCATGTGTACTATGATATATAAATAGTATGGATATACAAATATAATAAAATAATGAAGGATCAAGTTGGCCCAATTTGGGCCTAATGGACATGTAAAGACTCTATTTTATGGCCATATTTTTCCTTTGCAATTTTCCATGCTATTGAGTCTAAGTCCAATCGCATCTTTGAGAGGAAGTCTGCTTGTTGATTTATGTGCATAAGAACATGGTCATAGAAGATATTAATTAAAATTGAACCATATGCTGAATATTTTGAAGAAGTGGATGAAAGCTAAAGTTTTGTAAATAATATTATCCCCTCATTCATTTTATCACCAAAACAGATTTCCCATAAATAGGAATATTTGAGATGTTATGTTCGACAGAAATATGCAGGAAGAGCTTGAGCGCCATACGTTTGGCATAATTATTGGTCACCTAGCTCAGGCTTGTGTAAAAGGAGATTGAATGACATTTGTAAAATAAGATGAGCCCCCCAACACCTACATTTAGGGGATTCTACTCATAAACTCCATCAAAGAAGGCCCACAAGGAGGATGTTTATATGATGGCCTCTTGGATGGGTGAAGGCTAGATAAAGGCAATTGGATTGAAGATTGTCTAAATTACAACCAAACCTTGGATAATAACCTTCATAATGAAGGGAGGTTTGTCTTCAAATATAACTTGATTTAATTCAAGCCAAGTTCCCCAAGCAATTGATAGTGGGAGAGATGTGTAGGCCTTGTCAACATGTGAAGAAATCCAACATTTTAGAAATTATTCAATGAAGGGCCTTGACCAGTGAAAAATTTCACCCTTTAACTCATAAACCCCCTTATAAACCTCCTTGGAAAATGAGTCGTTGATGAAAATATGGTTGATAACATCCAATTCTACCTTACCGAGAGGGAAATGACTGTGTTTTCTGAAAGGATCTATTTTGCAACTTCTCCCATTTGGGAGCCTTACTTTTGAGGATATACCACATGAATAGCTTTCCCCAATAGGGCAATGAAATTTCCAAAGCTTCTTGCCCCACCAAAGTGGTTGGGAGATAGGAACTTCATACACAATACATTATAACCGAATTTTGGCAAGTACTGGCTAGATGGATCCCCAAACCAAATAATGGTGTTCATCATATTTAATAAGGAGATATGGGAATTACAAAGAGCTGATATGCATTGATTCCATTTTTCTATCAAATCCTCTTCCAAATTTATCTCTTCAGTACTCGACCAATCCGGAAATCCATGATCTCCTACTTTCATGGATATTTGTGATAATATGTAGAAAAAATATTCCTTGTTAATCTATATAATGAGAATTTTGGGAAGAATATGATTCTTGATACAACCAATATAGGCATCCATCCCAATGATACATTGATCTCCATTCCATAATTTCCAGCATAAATATATGGGGGAGGGTATTGAAAAGCTTGAATGAGAGCCTTCCAAATAATGGAACTAGAGGATAAAGATTTGTTTGGATCCGTGATCCGATCCATCAGAGGAGTAGGGTTGATATATTTATAAAAAGTGTATTAAGCCCATTATCCTTCACCTTGAATAAATCTCCAACCATATTTTATAGCTAGCACTAAAGAAAACCATCTTAGATCATTTAGGCCCTAGCCATCAAGATATTTTGTAATGGTGATGGATTTCCAAGAAGCAAGCGAAAAAGGCCTATTGTATTCCTTTCCTACCCATAGGAGATGAATAGATTTCTATTTTATCTTATCAAGGATCCCTCTAGGAATCCATGCTAGGGTGGACCAAAATATCATAGTAGTTTCAATGATTGATTTTATAAGGAATTGACAACCAACTATGGAAAGCCAATAGTTGGACCAAAATTGAATTCTATTTTCAATATTCCCTAACATCCATAACCAATCTGAGTTTCTATGGCTATTTGTTTTAAGAGTAAACCAAAAACATTTCATTCCTTGATTAAGGTCCCCAATTGGGACCTCTAGAGTTGTGGAAAACCTTTGTTGATCTTGTACGAACATGCCCCATGTGAAAAAAGAAGATTTTTATTTGTTTATTATCATAAAGGATGAATTCCATAAAGCTTGGAGGACAAAGATAAGAGAATCCAAATTTCAAATACCACCATCACAAAATATGAGAATATCATCCACAAATAAAATGTGTGTCAGGGAATATGTTGGCCCCAACTAGATTCCTTTGAAATTATTTCTAACCAAAGTTTCTTTGATGAGTATTTTGAGGCTTTCCATAGTTATAAGGAACAAAAGAGGAGACAAAGGGCATCCTTCTTGAAGACTTTTGACTTGCATTGAAAAATTTGGATGCAACACCATATATGAGGAGAGAAAAGGAATATGATAAAATATATCCCATAATCCGAGATACAATGGAATGGTGGAAACCTAGATGTAGCATAAGAAGTATGATATATAGTCAATTCACCCTATCAAAAGCTTTTGATAGATCAAATTTAAATACCACAACCTTCTAATGTTGTTTGTGAGAGTGAAGCACTACCCGAGCCAGACTAAAGGAATAATGAATCTTTCTACCTCTCAGGAATCAAAATTTTTCTAGTGAGATATGCTTATAGGGTATTCTCTTAATCCTCACAACCATAATTTTTGCAATAATTTTATAAACAAAATTTCATAGTGATATCAAACAAAAAAGGTCAAAGGATGTGGGGTTATTTGATTTAGGAATGAGGGAAATGAAGGTGGAATTGGAACGGGAAAGGATTTGTTCATGTGATTTTGAGTACTCCACCATCTTTAAAATATATGGTCCCATAAAATCAAAGCATCCAATATGTAATTCAATCAGGATTCCATCTAGGCTCAAACTTTTGCCTTTTTGAAACCCATGGAGATTCATTTCTAGTTTGTCTAAAAAGACTTTGTCCAGAAGAGAATCGTTGTCTTGGTCCTTTAAAAACCGCGGGAAGGAAAATGTCACTTTGAGGATATGATCAATATCTACCCTTGGTCTGCCTTGATAAATTTGATGAAAATGTGAGAAACCTTCCAAAGAAATGTCCTTAAAAGTGGTGTCTTGGGAGCCATCACTATTTTGAATAGTGATGTATTTAATTAATCAAGGAATTTTGAATATATTATTAGTTTATTGGGGGAATTATTCTATTGAGTAGAAGAGAATTGATGCAAGAGTATTCAAATAACCCTTTTTGAAATAATGAATTGCATATGT